>JASVEL010008372.1:0-90447 GCA_032618575.1 Nicotiana noctiflora | reverse complement strand
TTAAGAAACTTAAGCAATTAAGTAGATAAGTCAGTTAAACATGCTTTCCTAGCCTAGCACAAGTAATAAGCTTCAAGTAAGATAAGGCAAGTAATAAGAGAAACCTAAATATTAACAACTTAAGCAAAACTGGGTTTTTCATCAATCGGCTCAAGTACGCGCCCGTCACCTCACGTACAAGGCACTCAAATATCAAGAATGATCCTAAGGGGAAAGGTCCCCCACACAAAGTTAGACAAGCCACTTACCTCGAACCGCTGCAAAACCAACTAAGGAACGATGCCTTTGCCACGAGTATCTGACTCCAAATGGTCCAAATCTATTCAATTCAATGACATATCATAAATAATATTGTAAACAACTGATCCCACTATAATAATTAAAGCTAGAGCGTGAAAATATATAAAATGACCAAAATGCCCCTCCATCCAACAACTCGGAATCGAATAATTTTCACATTTTCAGAACCCTGTACTCTCACGAGTCTAACCATATAAAAATCTCTCAAATCGGAGGTCAAATGTCCCCACTAAACACAATAATTAAGTCTAAGAAGTTTCACCCATTTTTTCCCAATTTTAGACCTTGAATTTGGATTCTATAGGTTGATTTAACTAGGTAATGATAAAATATAACTAGAAAGGATCAACGCAACATTATCAAATGATCTTCTCTTCAAAGCCCACTCAAAATCGCCTTCTCCCAAGCTCTCGGTTGATTTTCTAACTTTTGAAATAAACCCTCGGATTTTCACCTTTTCAGAACTGTGTTTTCCGCTTCTGCAGACAAGGGACCACTTCTGCGGTCCCGCACATGCGGACCACGAGCCGCTTCTGCGACTCCTTACTTAAACCACGAGTTTCGCTTCTGCGGTCACAAGAATCGCTTCTGCAGCTCCGCCTTTGCGGAAATTGGATTGCTTATGCGGTCTATGAAGAATATGCCCAAATCGCTTCTGCGTGAGCCATGCCACTTCTGCGGCTCCGCTTTTGCGGTTCCCAAGCTGCAGAAGCGAAAATACCAGAAGAAAAGATATCAGCTACAACAAAACTTAGAAATTTACCCTGTTAACCATCTGAATTCATCCCAAGGCCCACGGAACCTCCACCAAAAGCACCAATACCACCTAATACCTTATTCGAACTTGCACCTATCCTCAAAACACCTCAAACAACACCGGAAACGCGATTAAATCAAGTATTCAAGCCTAAGAACTTCAAATTCTATCAAAATACGCTTTCAATAAAAAACGTAACCAAACCTCGTCCGAATGATCTGAAATTTTTCACACACATCCCAAATGACATGACGGAGCTCTGGCAACTTCCGGAATCCAAATCCGACCCCCGGATAAAAAACTCACTATCCGACCGAAAACTTCAAAAAATTAAACTTCGGCATTTCAAGGCTAAATGAGCTACGGACCTCCAAATTACATTCTGAACATGCTCCCAACCCCGAAATCACCTAACGGAGCTAATAGAACCATCGAATTTTCATTCTGAGGTCATCTTCACATTGTTCTGAATACAGACCATTTTTCAGCTCTTAAGCTCTCATTTAGGGACAAGGTATCCCAAAACACTCTGAATCCTAATAACGAGCGTCCCGGCAAACCAAAATAGCATAAATGAACTTGGGGAAAATAGTTAATAGGGGATCGGGGCGTTAATTCCAAAAACGACCGGCCGAGTCATTACACATGTCTCCCTCCCAATATCACTTGTCTTGTTTCTTTTATCGATGGTATATATATATATATATATATATATATATATATATATATATATATATATACTATACAAGTTTATGTGTAGATATTTGTCCTAGCCTCGTCACTACTTCGCCAAGGTTAGACTCGACACTTACTAGTATATGGGGTCGGTTATACTGATACTACACTCTACATTTCGTGTGCAGATTTTGGTGTTGGTTCGAGCTGATCCTGACGTTAGCTGCTAGCTTTATTCTACACGAGTCCCAAGGTAGATCTATCGGCGTCCGCAAACCCTGGATTCTCCTTCTTGCTATTTCATTTCACTGTTTCTTTCAATTCGAAATAATTGTACTTTCTTTCAGATCATTACTTGAATTTTAATCTTAGAAGTTCGTATATTGTGACTCCATATCCGGGTAATTGTGTACATACATTAAGACTGTTAGGAATTTCAGCACTCTTTTTAACTAGTTATGGTTTAATTATTGTTAATCAGAGAAATGTTTAAAAATTGGCTCAATGGTTTTGTAATATTGATTTGCCTTGAAAGTGAAATGTTAGGCATCATCCCTATCCCAACGGTGAGAATTCCTCGTGACAGTAGAGTCTCTTAGACACGAGAGTTTTTTTCTTTAACTTTTTGTTGATAAATTGTTGCCTTAATCACTATTTAAGATTTTAACAGCTGTTCTATTCAGCTGCACCCAAAGTTGCAGGACTAGAATCTTATCCACTGTACAAGTACAGGCTTTTCTTTTTAGTTGACTTGTCCATGAGGGGAATTTTAATTAACTTTATTCATATGCTAAAAGCAAAACAAGGGGCTCTTTCCAAGCATAAGAAATCTCAAGTCTCTATCTCATAAGTCATAACCTCTGAACTAGGTAAAGAATATTTAATATTGCAATTAGTAAAATATATTTTGCCTAATTAATCGGAGCTTTTCGGTCAGCACCACCTAAGCAACAAGAATCATTTACAATAAAAAGAATGGACATCTTTTTCTCGACAAACTAACCGACCTAATCAAATGCTAAGTAAGAATCTTTAAACGATCAAAAGAATCACATGATGATAAGAACAACAAATACTCTTAATTCATTGCTTTGTTTATTGTGAATAATGAGATCTTAATTCTCCTATAATTCCGAATTAGTGGAGAATGTCACAGGCTAGGATTTAGAACAAAAGTGCTAGTAATTGGATAAATCTTGGACATACAGTTTCTCCTTTAACGAATATCAACCATTTTCCCTAAATAGATAAATCACTATTCATCTTTTTTTGTTTATTTTTTATGATCACTTCCAAAACTATGAGATGGACTTGGACAGGAATACATTAGTGGATGAAATCAAACACCCCTTTCCTCATCGCTAATGCACGGACTGTATGGAGTGAAATGGTTGATAACAAGTGGTTAAATGGTAAGGTGACACGTAAAATTGAGAACAAATAAAAGTTGAGTCGATAAATAATCGGCACTATTATGAAGCGCGCAACTGGAACAAGACGGATTCCAAAGAAAGCACAACCGATGGTAAAGATTCAAATGCTTGATATTGGATGGCATTTAATGAGCAGCCGTTACAGAAAATATCTGCATTCAAAGCCAGCTATTATTCATATATTAATAGCATTTTTATTCTCATTCAAGAGTAACTTGATTTTGGAATCTTGTCTCCCTAAAGATAGCTATAAGTATCAGGATTGATAGTTTTTGAAAGGACATGACACATTCTGCAAACAAAAGTTATAACATACTGTTTCACGCTCAATCTAAAGAATTTTATCATTACTTTTAATTTTGCTCCTGGAAAGACCGAACTCAAAATCATGCTTCCCATTACATTTAATTTCAATCTCTAATTTTACGTTTGTTCTTATTTTCTTATCATTTTTGGATTAAATTAATTCGCTTGTCTATAAACTAACTATAGATTTAACTATACCGTTTTACGAACAAATACCAACATATCACTGAGTCATCAATTCAATCATCCTTATACATTTGTTTTACGAAAATTTAAATTTATTGATTGCAAAGCCTTTTATTTTAGAACAAGAATTAGTGCACGATGTGAATTCAAAAACGCATGAAAGAGGTTGTTACATTAATTTAAGTGGCGCACTTTAACGAACACAAGTGTGACAGTGGAAAATGGACTATTTAGTGTATTACCAAGTTCTAGGTAAACACGAGCTTTGAGGTGGAACTAGAATATTAGGTATGAGTTCAATGAAACCTAGTAGTTTTTGCTTTTATATATATATATATATATATATATATATATATATATATATATATATATATATATATATATATATTGGAGTTATGTATTGTTCAGTATATGTTATTCAGTAACATACAAATTTAAAATCCATAAATTTCAAATTCTGAATTCATCCAACCTAGTGTAATAAGCTCCTGGTAGGCGCATCGAACTTAAACGACTTACCATATATCATACTCAAATATGTTAAAGGTAATTAGAAAAATATGTGGATATGCAACGAAGTTCACATACTAACCTCCATACGTATAAAGATCTTAGTAATTTATAAGAAGGATTGCATTTTTATGGACACTTAAAGGTGCATGGGTCAAAATCTGACAGTCATGATCCAAAGTTTCGAGTCGTGATGACACCTACCCCAACTCGCTAGGTAAATCAACTCATAACTATCTGATTTCAATAATGTTAACAAGTCCATTAAATAGAATAAATTATTTGAACCTATTACATTTTCCAAGGAATGGTAGTTACAAATCATGAGCTTCTAAGAATAGTATTTACAAAGCTAACATGAAAAGAATACATCTTCTGTTTGACAAGTACATAAATAGAGTTTACAAGATGCAGCTACAGTAGGAACGCAGGTACATCTTCAAATCTTGCAACCATCGAATGCAACATCCGGAATCTACACGCAATGTGCAGGAAGTGCAGTATGAGTATAACCAACCACATGTACTAAAAAAGTAACAAACCTAACCTCAGGTTGAAAGAAGTGACGAGCTGGAACGTCAGGTCCAACACAAATAACCAATATTAGTTTATAAAACCTAGAACATATAAACAAGGAAATATTTCAGAGATAAAAAAAATTAGCTTTGCACAATTATCCGAAAATAGTTTCGCTTTTCAAGAATAACAGTAAAAACCCTAATTCTTTATCGAAATCATCAAAAAAAATTGAGATAGTTTGAAACATGTAGTTTTCTTAAAAAATCCTTTCCATAGTAAATAAAAAATATTTCAATTCCTTTCCAAATAACAAGTGTGAAATACTACTCTATACCCACATATCAGCGTGTGTAAAATGTCACAAATGATGTGATACCAGACAACATAATGAAAATGCGTCCTTTGCATGTATGCCATATATCTCACAGATGAATCATGTACTCACACTCTCAGAGTATGAAACCTCACCATATCACATTTTCCACTTATTATACTCAACCAATCGGCACTGTATATGGCCAACGGGGCACAGAGAACATCCATCCCAGAATATATATACATCACTGATTATAAGCCACCCAGTATCGAGGAAATTGGCCAATCCAATCTCATGGAGAAGATCCATTTCCGTACCAAGAGAAGATCCATCCCTAAATATAATCAACCGCGCTTACTAGGGGTGTGCAAACTCCGGAGGAGCTCCTTCAGCCCAAGCGCTATAACAAGCCAATCATGGTATAAATCAATCAGACCCTCGACCTTACTCAATAACTAATAAAATATGTTGTGGTGTGCAATCAAATCCCATAATTATCACTCATAATCAGGCTCTCGTCCTCACTCAGTCATCAATCTCTCCAATCTTAGCCACAGGCTCACAATGTCATTAAAACTAACTTGGAACAATGATATGATGTATCGATAAGTTACAATTGAGACTGAGATATAAGAAGAATGCATGAATGTGACCGAGTACGAAATATCAATAAATTCAATGAGAGGACGGCAAGAAATGACCACTATGGGTCACAACAATATCAATATAAAGCCTAAACATTATATCTAGCATGATATACAACTCATTTATTTTATCACATGGTGAAAACATAGATATTAATAAAATAGGGCCACTATTTAGTGCCCTTGAAAAATAGAGTTACAACTCACAGGGTGCATGCCCACATGCCCGTCACCTAACATGTGTGTCACCTCAAGACCAATCATATAACACATAATTCGTGGTTACATACCATCAGTACTAAGTTTGGAAGAGTTACTTATCTTAAACAAGCCAACTCTGACACCAAGCAAGCCAAGTGATGCTCAAAAAATGTCATCACGTGTGTTCCGACCTCCGAACGACTCGAAACTAATCAAAAACAACTCAAATACATCAAATAATACCAAATAAATCAATCCCAATCGACAAAGGTCGAATCCTTAATCAAAAGCCCCAAATCGACCAAAAGGCCCAACTTGATCATGCACCTCGGGACCTGATAAAACTGACAAAATCGGTCAACCCATTCAATTATGAGTTCAACCATACTAGTTTCACTCAAATTCGACTCCGAATAGGTGTTCAATACTCAAAATTTCATATTACGAAACTTTAGGCCAAAACCCCCAATTTAATCTTTAAAATACATCAACCAAAAGTTAAAATCGAAGATAGATTTATGAAATATAATCAATATCGAGTATAGAACACTTACCCCAATTCATATGCAGAAAATCACCTTGACAATTGCCCAATTTCGAGCTCCCCAACTCAAAATATGTGAGATGCACATAACCCTCACTTTAACACCATTTTTCCTCGTTTCTTGTTCTAAAAGATCTCAAAACTCACTTTTGATGCCTCCAATATATTCCTTGTGAAGTTCTAGTCAAGTTAGGCTCTTGAATCACTCCATTTGAACTTATATTGAAGGAGATATATTGGATTCAATATTTGGAAATAGTGCAGATTATAAATATGCAACAGTGGTAATTTCGTAATTAATCTAAAAAATCTAGCAACCCAATTCTTAGTAAAATAACTATAAAATTCTCATACGATGTCCCAAATTAATGATTCTTTTTTCTTCGGCTCCATAACTGTGACGATCCAACCTATCGTCTCATGTGTTACTGCTCTATTTTCTCTGTTTATTGCCTCTTCATGTTTTGTTATCGGTATGTGGTGTGTGAGAGTTGATTTGGATTAGTTTTGATAAGAAATGAGGCACTTAGTCTCTTTAAGGAAGGCTTAAGTTGGAAAAGTCAACATGACCTTGACTTATGAGTTATAGGGATTGGATGAGATTTTCGGTTATTCGATTAGCTTCGGAGGGTGATTTGTGACTTAGGAGTGCGATCGAAATTGATTTTGGAAGCCCGGTGTAGAATTCGGCTTGAATTGGCGAAGTTAGTATTTTGGCGAATTCCGGCTGATAGGTGAGGTTTTCATCCGAGGGTTGGAATGGAACTCCGAGAGATTTTGTAGCTTCGATATGTGATTTTTGATGTGTGTGCGAAATTTCAGGTCATTCGGACGTCGTTTGGTTGGGTTTTTGATCAAATGTGAGTTTCGGAAGATTTGAGAAACTTAGGCTTGGATCTGTGATGAATTGATGATTTTTCTGTTTTTTGAGGTGTTTTGATGATTGGAACAAGTTTGTATCATGTTATGGGATGCTTCGTATTTTTGGTTGAAGTCCCGGGGGCCTCGGGGTGATTTTGGGTAGCTAACGGAGAGTTTATACTTGGAAATTTATACCAGAAAATGCAGCTGCAGTGCAGGCCTGTTTTGGCCTTCACGTTCGCGAAGGACGGCTCGCGTTCACATAGATTTTATTGCCTGGTGCATCGCATTCGCATGTAGGTGATCGCGTTCGCGTAGTGTTAGCAGCTAAAGCATCACGTTCACGTGCGAGGTAACGCGTCCGCATAGAAGGAAATCAGGTCCTTGTGAATTTGTTCATCGCGTTCACGTCAAAGAGGCACGCGTTCGCATAGTTAGAGTTTCTGTTGGTTCGCGTTCGTGTTCAGGGAGTCGCGTTCGCGTAGAGTTATATTTTGGTCATCGCAAACGCGAGGGTGTTGACCGCGTTCGCGTAGGATAAATTTGCACCTGGGCAGACCTTTTTTTATAATATTTCATCCGCGAGCCTATGTTATTTTTCCTTCATTATTAAGCGATTTTGGAGCTTGGAAGAGCTAATTGAAGAGGGATTCAAGGGGAATCGATTGGAGGTAGTTTTCTTAGCCTAAATACACGAGATTATGTTAGATTTAACATAAAAATTGGTTGAAATTCATCAAAAGGTGTAAAGCTAGGGCTTGAGTTTTTATATTTCAAATTGGAATTAAATAGGTCATTTGAGCTCGGATTTGGGAGTTCTTGGTATGTATAGACTCGTGGCGAGACAAGGAATCCGGTAATATTAGTTTTATAATTTTTTTAGAAGCGGGCCCGGGGCTCGGGTTTTGCTAGTTTCGAGATTGCTGCTATATTTTGATTATTTTCGATTAGGTGTTGTCCTATTGGCATGTTGTGATGTATCCACTCTAATTTTGGTTAGATTTGACGCACGTGGAGGCCAATTCGAGGGGAAAAGGCGTCGCGAGCTTGATATTTTACCGGTTTGAGGTGAGTAATACTTGTAAATGATATCCTGAGAGTTTGAAACCCCGAATTTGCACACCATAGTGCTATATTGAGGTGTGTAAATGATATCCTGAGAGTTTGAAACCCCGAATTTGCACACCATAATGCTATATTGAGGTGACTTGCACGCCGGTTAGTGGGTGTGGGGTAGAGCACCGCTGGGAATTGTAACTTGGTTTGCCCCGATTGATTAATTATTGCGTATTTGACTGGAAAGTATTTGTTATCACTGTTGTTTGGGCTGATTGCCATATTTGGGGCTTCGTGCCAACTATTTGAACCCTTTAGGGATTATTTTCACCGTTTCCTCACTGTTTAGACTTATTACTTGAACTCAGCCATATTGTTTCTCCACTATTTCACAGCTCAGCCTCTTTTACTCAAATTGAGTTTTAAATGATAATTTGGGTTGAGGACTACTGTTTTACTAATGCCTGAGGGGCTTGTGATGATATTCTGACTGAGTGTAGCCGAGGGCGAGATGTGAGGATACACTGAGGGATGTGAGGCCGAGGGCCTAAATGTGAGGAATATATATATATCGGACTGCACGCAGCAGTAGTATATTATATGGATTAGACTGCACACCGCAGTATATTATATGGATCGGACTGCACGCCGCAATATGTGTATATATTGTTCAGGCTTTCATGCCTTATTGATAGCTTGGGTTGTAGGAGCCCCTCAGGAGTCTGCACACCCACAGTAAGTGCAGGTATGCATATGTATTGGGATGCACGCCGCATCGATATGTGGATCGAGCTGCACGCCACAACAGTTATTATGTGATGCTATTTTTTAGAGTGACCTGAGAAAGAGAGCCTGAGGGGCTAAGAGTGTTGATGAGAGTGAGCCCGAGGGGCTAGTACAGTTTGAGATATTGCCCGAGGGGTGAGCTTTGTGTGCTTATTTTGCATACTTCTTGCCTTTAACCTATTGTACTGTGGTATTTATGCCCGAGGGGCGAATTTTCTGTGCTAGTCAGCACTAACTATTTTGAAACAATTTTCGTAATTATTGAAAAGACCATTTTCAAAAGTGATTTGAACTGAGCCGAAACATTTCTAAAGATCTCATTGATTTCACTGTTTCTCTCAGAAATTGTACCCGGTTTCAGTATAGCATGTTGGTTGCTTTTATGTTATTTCTTGCTCTTAGTTATTATTTACTTTTATTACTCACTGAGTTGGAGTACTCACTTTACTCCGTCCACCCCGCGTGCAGTTGTAGGTATTTATGCACCCGGTAGTGGGTATTGGCTGTATAACGGTGGAGTTGTAGAGGTTTTAGCAAGGTGACTGCCAGCGTTTGAACCACCCTTGTCCATTTCATACATCTTGTTCAGTGTATTTCTACACTATATAATGGGAACTTCATTCTTATAGACGCTCGTGACTTGCGAGACCTCGGTCGGGCTGTGTTGAGTTGTAAATTGTTAGTTAATGTCATTTAGTCGTATTTTTGCTAGTCATTTATGCTCAATTATTTTGAAAGAAGCGAATTGGGTTAGTTGGATGGCCTTGTCTTTACGAGAGGCGGAATCGTGACTAGTGCGGGTTTGGGTCGTGACAATAACAATGATACGAATCTAATACTCCGATCAAAATAGAAATCGTAGCTTATTTGTTCAATGTGTTACAATGTATACTTGAAGAAACGGCTTCGGAATATAAGAAAAACGAGTGCAACACAGCCTAAACCTATCCAAAACTCACATGAGCCCCTCGACACACCGTACAAACATACCAAAAGATCTATAGTATAATACAAACCTACTTGAGGTCTCAAATCATGTAAGAGAACATCGAAATGATGAAACGCACATCAAATCAAACTTAATGTATTTTCGAACTTTCGACTTCCAAAACTCGCGCTGAAACCTATCGAATCAGCACAAAATGAACTCAAATTTTGCACGCAGGAGCTACTCGCGCCCCAAAATTACCGAGCGATAGGAACATGAGCATTCTCACAGGTGCGCAAACAAGGAACAAATGCCATCGAACACACCGGGAAAATGTTTGCACCATATCTCGCAGGCGACAGTCAAGACAAATCGCATGCGCCATACCATATTACAAATAATAGAAATGGCTCAGAACATGCCATAACCTGGGAATGATCAGTGAGCCCATGCAACAAAAAATCTCTCCAACGCAGGCAGAACATGATCTCAAAAAGCTTGCACGTATGCTCGCCATGACAATCCTATGCCAATTCAGCCGACTAAATATTACGAATCACGTCCGAAATTTGCTTAAAGTAATAGTCCAAGGGTGCCCAGTAGCCCAAATAATAAGTTCATCGCCCATCCCATCAATGGCCTCTCCAGGTGGAGCAATAAAAGGACTAGATAAATTGGAACGCCACCGATGCATACAAATTATGCAACAATGCATAATATTCTCCAATGAAAGCAAGAACAAACGAACTAGGACTCATCAAGATGCATTCATAAAATATATGACAATGAGTAATGTTCTCCAATAAAAGCAAGGCCTTGAGATCCTTACCACTACACCAAACCAGCACATCGCCAAGTGAAAGTAAAGTTTGACTTCGTCCGAATTCATAACGAGTCACAATTCGCCCTCACTCAAATTTACACATTTACAGCCCCCGGCCGTCACCAAGTAAATGTAAAATTTGACCTTATTCGAATTCATAACGGGTCATAATTCGACCTCACTTGACTTTAAACCTTTACAGCCCCAGATCGTCGCCATGTGAATGTAAAATTCGACCTCGTTCAAATTCATAACGGGTCACAATTCGACCTCCCTCAAATTTACACCTTTATGACCCCCTGCCATCACCAAGTGAATGTAAAATTCGACCTCGTTTGAATTCATAATGGGTCACAATTCGACCTCTTTACACTTTTCCGGCCCCCGACCATCGCCAAGTGAACGTGAAATTTGACCTCGTTCGAATTCATAACGGGTCAAAATTTGATCTCGCTCGGATTTAGACCTTTATAGCCCCCGACTGTCACCAAGTAAACGTAAAATTCAACCTCATTCGAATTCATAACGGATCACAATTCAACCTCGCTCGAATTTACACCTTTATAGCCCTCGACCGTTGCCAACTAGACTTAAAATTCAACCTCGTTCAAATTCATAACAGGTCACAATTTGATCGCACTTGAATTTACATCCTTATGACCCCTAGAAATCGTCAAACAAAAGTGAAGATTTGATCGCGCTCGAATCAACAAATCAAAATTCGACCTTGTCAAACTCATAACGGGTCATAATTTGACCTCGCTCGAATTTATCCCCCTGCAGCCCCCAGTCATCGCCAGGCGGAAGAAAAATCTGATATTGCTCAAATTATAGGTTAAAACTGACTTTGCCTAAGATGGCAAGCCTAAATTCGACCTCGGTCGAATATACAAGCCAAGACTGACTTCGCCCAAATTGGAAAATCGGAAAATCAGAAGTCAACCTCACTCGAATTTGCAGATCAAAAGTGACTTCATTCGAACTCACAATATGAGATGCGGTCTCACTCAAGAAAAGTGAACTAAATTTGACCTCATTCAAATTCCCATTAAAAATTAGGGACTCATCACGAGGAAATTCGAAGATATTTTTCAAAAAAAAAAAAGACAAAGTCAAAAGACATTTTACCAAAGGAAAAACGGCTATTTTATTCAAAAGATGTACATATGCAACAGCTGCACTTTACAAAAGTCCAAAAGCAGACCCCCAAGAAAAAGTTGAAAACAAACAACAACAACAAAAAACCACGCACAAAACCTGCAAAATAAAATTCACTTGGCATCATCTCCACAGTCGTTCTCCCTAACATCGTCATCATCAGAAGGAAGCCTTTCTTTAATATCAGCGCCCTTACCGGCCTCTGGTGTCGCAGGGTCATAACCACAGGCAAGACGAGCCTCGCGTGCCTTCACCCAAGCATCTTTAAAAGCAGCATAAAGAACGATTCCTGCTTCCCACAAACCCTTGTATATATCTCGTTGGGCCTCAGCATGGACCTATATCTCCTACAAACGGCAGATGACAGCGGCAAAGGCAAGTTCTTGAGGGGGGGCTGGGCTAACAGCTACGCCTTCTCGACCTCGAGAGTAGTCACTCAGTCTTCCAAGCTCGAAGCATCCCTATCAAGTTCACCGATCCGCTTCTCGAGTTGTGCCTCCTTCAGTTTGGTCGTCGCCCTCTCGGCTTCCCACTCAGACTTGAGAATACGGATAGTGTCTCCCAGCGCCGCCCTCGCCAAAGCTGCCACTTGATCCCCCTCAGCTCTCTCTAACTGGATCACCTTCTGCTCTAGCTCGACCACCTTCTCCGTCCATTCTACACTGAGATTAGCAACTCTACTAGCATTTTGCTCAAGCTCGGCTCACAAAGACAACACTTTTTCCTGAAGATCCTCTCACTCCATTGTAACCCCTTTGCCCACATCAAGCTCTCTTTCTTTGGCATTATGTAGCTCATCGGGCTCGCTACATCTACAGATAGATCGCATCAGTTCCTTGTCTTTTTTCCCCAACTCCTCCCTAATGGATTGAGTATTGCCACCCACCCTGAGTTGAACATGCATCTCACTGCACCTATTGTGGTAGCGATGATACTTCGTTACCATCTTAAGAAAGACTTTGGCCCGCGTCTCAACCCTACGAGTGCTCTCGATCTCTAGAAAGACTTCGTTACCATCTTAAGAAAGACTTAACTAAGATGTCATCAATATATACCTCCAACATTTTACCTATATATATTACAAACATCTTATTAACGAGCGTCTGATAAGTGGCCCTGGCATTTTTAAGTCTGAAAAGCATCACGTTATAACAATATATCTGAAGTGCGTGATGAAAGAGGTTTCTTCTTGATCTTCCGGGTTTATCCTAATGTGTTTATACTCAAAATAAGCATTAAAAAGTCATTAACTCTGATCGTAAAATAAATCATGTGATCAATGTTCGACAATGGGAAAGAGTCATTGGGGCATGCCTTATTCAAATCATTATAGTCTACATGCATTCTAAATTTTTTACTCTTTTTAG
Source organism: Nicotiana noctiflora (assembly GCA_032618575.1). Taxonomy (NCBI): domain Eukaryota; kingdom Viridiplantae; phylum Streptophyta; class Magnoliopsida; order Solanales; family Solanaceae; genus Nicotiana; species Nicotiana noctiflora. The sequence continues at coordinate 77,077 of JASVEL010008372.1, read as the reverse complement.
ACAGTATTGATATGTTAGCTAGCCAATCTAGATACTTTACCTCTCCAATTGAGTCGACGTTAAGTAATCGAGTTACCTCTATCTTAACAAAACTGTTTCTAACCTCTACTATCGGTGGTTTCTTCTGTCGTATCGGAGGCGGGATTGTATCCACACTCAGCTAGTGGACCGCCACCTCTAATTGGATGCCTATTATATCTGAATGCAACAAAGTAAAGAAATCGAAGTTAGATTTAAGAAAATCTATAAGTTTTAACCTTAGCTGGGGTCTCCACCCCATTCCCAAATGGAATTTCTTTTTCACAAATTCTTCGAACAAAGGCACTTGTTCGAGCTCTTTCGTGATTGAATTGGTCGCATCTTCCTCCTCTGCCACCTAAAAAGACCTTGGTTCCTGATATAATTCCAATTACTCATCGTCTTTATCATATTTAATTGGAGAGGGAAAATGTACCGGTTTATGTAATTGTTATTTGTTGGTTTCTTTGACTTTGCTGTTGAAAACAGCTACTATGTTCATCTCACTTGTCGTCAGTTGATCTCCTCTTATTTGTTTGATCCCCTCAAATGTCAGAAAGTTCGACAGTTGATGATACTTTAGGGGCACAACCTTCATCTCGTGTATCCACTGCCTTTGGAGGATTACATTGTATCACATGTCTCCATCTAGCACTTTGAACAAGGTGGTCTTTGTTACGCCTTTGGTATGAGTGGGTAGTAGAATTTCCCATTGGGTTATCATGTTTGTTAGATTAAAGCCAGTTAAAAGCTTTCCATTGGAATGATGTTCCCGGTCAATTTTGCTTGCTCCAGAACTCTCCATTGTATGATGCTGGCTGAACTTCTATGTCAGGGTAGCCTTCGTGAGGGTTTCGCCGAACTTCTTCAACAAAACCGACTGGATCTCATGTTGAGCAGAGTCGTTTCATTTCACTATCGTGGTGTAGGTCGTAATGTGCTCCTATGAATCCAAAGTCCCATCATACTTTGGTATATCCGGTATCTTGAACCTCTTTGGATTAACTCTGATGTCGTGCTTAATGTAAATGGCAACTACGTATACTTTTTGAATCTGGACCCTTCAACAATGGGGGTGAGCCGAGATTTGATCCATCGAAGCATGAAGCTCATTCGCTTTCTTATCCATTTGTTCATTTATTTCTCTCATGATTCTCATGAGCTTGGTTTAGAAAGGATCACTCAAGTTGTTGTTCCCAGATCCACCGGCTTGTCGAAACCAACTTCGTCCCTTGGGGTGTTATTATTGGTTCTTTGAGCCGTCTGATTTTTGGGGGCACTCGGAGGAATCGGGGCCCTTCCATTTGCATTATTAGACACACTCGACAATGTTTGTTTTAACTCTATCATCCTCGAGAGGTGTTCCACGATTTCTTTCTATTGTTCTTTCAGGAGCTTGACCATTTCAACGACGTGTTCATCCTCCGCGTTGTTAGGAGTTGGGGCCTGCACATAGAGGCGGATGTAGGATTTTTGATTTATGGGTTCCTACAAAAATCTCGAATTGATATACAATACTAACTGAATGAACGGACTGGGTTCCAAGCTAAATATTCTTATACATTTAATGAATTTTTTAATACAAATATAGGTTTTAGACAAAAACTACTAGGTTCACGGGAGCCAGTAGCTGTTAAACTGAATTAGCCCCTGCCCACACATGTCGAGGATACTGTCCTTCACGAACTAGGGTTGTTTCATCCCCTTCGTTGTAAGTCTCGTTGATTGAATTATCACGCTAGGACACTTCTTCCGGCCCATCATGTGTTCCAACGCTGTAGGTGTAGTTAGCATCATTAGCTGCCATGTTTGATTCTCACGAAGGAAAGAGTATATACATGTTAGTTACAAACGAAAGGATCAAAGCAATTATGTAGTTGTTTATGCCCTATGGTGAGCGCCAAACTATTTACGCGTAAAATGATATATTTGAATTTAAAACGTGATTTATAGATAAGCGAATCAATTTGATCCAAAATCCATTACTAAATAAGAAAGAAAATAAGATTAACGACTAAAATTAAAGGAGAAAACAAGTCTGACTAAAGACAGGCTTTCCTATGACTAGAGTAAACGTTCAAGTATTTCAATTAAGCGTAATAAGAGAATAGATTATAGCTTTAGTGTATAGAATGTTTCTTCTCCCTACAATGATTGTTATTATAGCCATGTTTAGGGGGGACAACATCCTTCAATCAAGCTCCTCTTAAATGAGAATATAATCACTATTTATGGATGCATAACGGTTGGCCTTAAATGTAAATATTCTCGATAACGGTTGTTCAATGAATGTTACCCCATGACAATGCTGCAAATATTTGCTATTGGTTGTTCTGTCTTCGGGACTTGTTCAGCGTTGATCACTTGCAACTTACAACCGTTAACAGATATTTGTTGACTCATATTCCACTTGTCTTCAATGCCACATGCCACACTGTCATTCGTCCAGCTGTCATCAAACAGTTTTACCCTTACAAAATATTTTTCTTTAAATTTTATTTGGTAAATTTGCTCACCCCATCGCTATTAAGATATTAGCGGGCGCAGCTATTACATTCAAAATTTTCAGCTGCACCTAAAGTTGCAGGGCTAGAATCTTAATCATCATCCACTTATACGATTATGGGCTTCTCTTTTTCGTTGACTTATCCACGGGTGGAATTTTAATCAGCTTTATTCATATGCTAAAAGCGAAACAAGGGGCTGTTTCCAAGCATAAGAAATTTCAAGTCTCTATCTCATAAGTCATAACCTCTGAACTAGGTAAAGAATATTTAATCTTGCAATTAGTAAAATATATTTTGCCTAATTAATCGGAACTTTTCGGTCAGCACCACCTAAGCAACAAGAATCTTTTAAAACCAAAAGAATGGACATCTGTTTCCCGACAAACTAATCAAATGCTAAGTAAGAATCTCAAAACGATCAAAATAATTAATTCATTGCAATTGTTTAGTAATTGGATAAATCTTGGACGTACAGTTTCTTCTTTAACGAATAACGACCATTTTCCCTAAATAGATAAATCACTATTCATCTTTTTTATGATCATTTCCAAGACTATGAAATGGATCGGACTTGGACAGGAATATCATTAGTGGATGAAATCGAACATCCTTTTCCTCATCGCTAATGCACCCACATGTCACAGCATCATAAATTCAATCATTCTTATGCATTTGTTTTACGAAATTTAAATTTACTGATTGCAAATCCATGAATTTTAGAACACGAATTTAAGTGTGCACGAGGTGAACTAAGAAGTAATGCATGAAGGACAGAAAGAAAGATGTTACAGTACTTAAGTGGTGCACTTTAATGAACACAAGTGTGACACTAGGAAATGGACTATTTAGTATATTTACCAAGTTCAAGGGTAAACACACGTGGAGCTAGAATATTAGGTACGAGTTCGACCAAACCTAGTAGTTTTTGCTTATATATACGGATAAAATTGAGGATAGAGTTATCCCCAGTGTCCCGTTCTGAAATGAGCTAGGAACAATGTTTCTTGTTACTAGCTCGGGTGAGCCCGAAGGTACCCACTGATCGGAACCAAGAATGGACGAATCATATAACGAGTCTCGAGCACGGCTGAACCCGGAGGAAATCAAGATCAGGTGACATGAAGAGTTGAAGGTAAAGGAAAGGCGGTTGAAGGAGATAAATGAGAAGCCGAATTAATATCCCCGATCAGCCGGATATTGAAGCATGCATCATGCTCGGAATTGGCAGGAGATCTTATTTTCGTGAGAAAGAAAGAAGTAAAAGATTTTTACTTCATTTCAACTTATACTAGGGTTAAATCTCCACCACTATATAAAGAGGAGGACCCCTACATTTTTTGAACTCACTTTTTTACTCATAACAAGGCAATAAAATTTACTTTAGCTCTTAGCAATCGTTTAAGCGTTCTTCAATTATTTACTCGTTTATTCATACGCGAGTTCTATCGCGAGGGTTCAATTGACAGCGATCGTTGGCATTTAAGTTAAACGCAAAATTTAGTTGTTGCGTCACTTTGGTTTGATCATTACATCTTATTTCAATTCAACTATATAATGTTCTTTGCTCATTTGGGTTTAATTAAACCACGTATCCTTTAAATCTCGTATAAATTTAATTGTTACCTTTTGGGAGGCCTACGCCCCATAGAAACTGCCTACGCCCCATATATATCTCACTGATGGCTCCCCCCCCCCCCCCCCCCGGGAAGGAGGCCTTCTTCGCCAATCCCAGGGAACAGTGAAGCTTCATAGGGTCTTTATGTCCAGGTGTAAGCCTAAGTATTCCTCAATGACCGATAGCGTACAAGTACCGTGAGGGAAAAGTGAAAAGAACCCTATTTAGGGAGTGCAATAGAGAACCTGAGATCCGTCTGTCTATCATTGCCCATGTTGGGATGACTCCTTTTTTTAAGCAAGAGGACCCCTACTGATATAGACTGACCAGCTATAAATAAGCTGTTTGCTATTGCTATAAGGGCTGCTCGCCTTTATACGGCTTGGCTTCGCGCCTTTTTTTATAGGTAAGACATGGGGCAATAAGCCCGCTTTCACAAATTCCCATCTTTCTCGATCGAAAGCTAAGTGTGCCAAACCATCTAAGCAAAGTCCTATTTGTCGAAGAAGAGAGCCAAGACAAGCTCAAGTCATGGGATAAGAGAAGGATATATATATATATATATATATATATATATATAAAAGCATGAATACAATGTTGGAAGACTAAAATATCCTTATAATATTAAGGATATTACGGATTTTTGCGAACCCGTAACTAAGACGAATTACGGATTTTTTGGTGGCATGCAAATTCATCATCTATAAACTTTAATTCCTGACTCCGCCCGACCGTGTACACTACTTACCATATACCAAAGTCCAACATGTTAAAGGTAATTGGGAAGAAATATGTAGATATTCATATACTAACCTCCATACGTGTAAAGATCTTAATTATAAGAAGGATTGCATTTCTTTTTGGACACTTTAATGCAGTATCGAGAATTTCGAATGCCTGCAGTATCTAACAGTTTCAACGCCTTATCTGAAAGAGACCTTGAATTTATTCTTTCCTTTCTCTTTGTTTTAATTAAACTGGAGGACACACGTCGCTGTTATTCTATAAATAGCTTCAAGGGATTTTGGATTTCATCATCACTTCAACAACTGATCAACTCACCTCATCAAATAAATATCAGTACTTTCTCTTTTTGTCCCTCATCTTCCTCTTATTATGGAGTCAGTGAAAAAGATGGTAGCAGAAAAGCCAGTGGTGATGTTCAGCAAAAGCAAGTGTTGCATGTGTCACACCATAAAGACATTGATATCAAGTTTTGGTGCTAACTTAACTGTATATGAATTAGATGAACTTTCCAATGGCCTACAATTGGAAAAGGCACTGTTGGCATCAGGGAGAAGGCCTAGTGTACCAGCAGTTTTTATTGGACAAGAATTAATTGGTGGTGCTAATGAGATCATGACTCTCCATTTAGAGGGAAGGCTTATTCCTTTGCTCAAGAAAGCTAAAGCTATTTGGTTATAGTAGCATTTTAACTGTGTATATCTACACTGTTTTTCCTTTTTTTTTAGACATTTGGTATTCGAAATCTACTGAAACGACTAATTCGGGTTCATAGAAAAAGTTCATATTGATATTTATGAACAAGAAGATGAATAGGAGTGGCTAATAGTTTGGTTCTATAGCTATGTTTATGGGACTTGAATTTAGTCATATGAGCATCTTTTATTTAACATGCTCAATGAAAGTCTCTGTTTTCTCAACAAAGATGTACTTAATGTTTCATAAGCATTTACATACAATGTCATAGACTTGTCGATTTTTAGTTGTGACTTCCACGAAACTCTTCATTCCTCTTATCGCTCACTTTTTTTAATCATTGTTTAGATTCTGACTCCCACCCCTGTATTCAAAGCAAATAAACCAACGTGAGTCAGGGTCAATTTCACAGAGAATTTATATTGGATTAGGTATATATATATATCTAAACTAAGTGTATGACGTATCCAAAATGCACTTCCTCATAGTTGTTTCTGTATACTTCTAATTTTTATGCTAATGTTTATAAATGAAAAGCAAGAGAATGATTTTTTGGAGTTATTGTGTTTCAAGTTATAAAAGATCTAGGGTCGTGACTTCTACTAGGTAGTTACCTAAATGACTATGGACTTTAGGGAAAGTTTGATTAGTCGTGATGTAATATAGGAATCACATGCAATTACCCACTCAATACCTCTCGGTATTTGGAGTGATTTTGGCCAATTTGTAACTCAAGTCAAAAGTAGTTAATTCACAAAACAAGTGATAGATGTCGGGTTTTATTATCTCTAGATTCAACCCTTTAACCGGGGCTATAAATTTCCTAAGTTCACCCTAATTTCTTGTTAGCCAAGTTTTCCTAGGCTTAGTCTCTCTTTCTCAAGTAGAAATTAAGTCAATTAGGCATAAATCAATGTTTGCAATCATTAATTCTCAAATTCAAGCAAGAACTAGGCTAAATATCACTCACCCAATCAAAAATAAAACCTAAATTAAAAATCCATTAGGTAACCACACTAGGATAGGGTCACAACCCTAGCTAAGAAATTAGCTACTCATATAGAAGATTGAAGAAACTAAAGAACAATATAAGATTAAACTCATAATAGATGATAAAGGAAAGAAAATCCAATGTTAAAATGATAAACTATTAGAAAGTTACCCAAAGTAGTAAAGGAAAAACGACTGTCTATTTTCTGGTGTTCAAACTTAACCTAAATTTGACAAAGAAAATTATTTATACCCAACTGAAATTATCAGACAAAAATGCCCCTGCGAAGATTCTACGGCCGTACAATTATGTGTGCGATTTGCTCTTTGAAGCTAGCTTGACAGGATGGACTTCTGCGGTCACACAATTATGGGTTGTGGCCGCACTTCTTCAGATTCTACGACCTGCACATTTCTGACTGCAGCACAATCTTGAGCTTGAGCTTGACATGAGAGACTTCTGCGAGCTGCATATTTTTTAGTGTAGTCTCACTTTTGAATTGAGTGGCCGCACAATAATGGTGCGATTCAATTCTTCACGGACATAAAATCCCATCTTCTGCGGCTGCAAAATAATTGAACGGTCCGTACTTTGCAAAAGAAATCTGTTAGAGGTTTCTTCATGGTCTGCGTCCGCACTCAATATTGTGCAGTCTCTATTTTTTGCTCTTTTTGCTTTGTTTTAGTCCTTGTCTAAAATTACTCCTTCTTGAGTTGACTTTCATCTCTCTGACTCATATTCCAACACTTCTGCAAGTAAGCAAATTTTATCAATTTTGGGTAATACCTTTGAGAAATTTTGAGCTATAACGAAAGTAAAATAGTGCAAATATGTAGTCAAAATCCCTACTTATCAACGTGAGGCAGGTGCGACCCAAGGTACATAGAAGCAGAAACCGCCGGGCAGTGAGGCCATTTAATCCAAGGCAGACCATTTTCCCTCACATTTCATTTGGTCTTGGGCGATTTTGAGAGCACATTTGTGGGGTGATTCTCATCAACATCCTAAGGTAAATAACTCCCGCCTATTTTCAAGCTAATCGTGCAGATTTTAGGATGATTAAATATGAAAGATTTGTGAAAATTGTGGGATTTGTGAATAACCTAGGGTTCTGATAAATTTGGGATTTGATCACGAATTTGGTGATGGAAATTGGATGTTATTATATATTTGAGTTTGGGAGTTCATAGTTAATATTTATCTTTTCAAAAACTTTCCGGAACCCGGGCACGTGGGCCCGGGGGTTAATTTTAGGAATCTTTCAATTTGGGTTAGGTAATTACTCTAATAGGAGAATTATGAACTTTTAGAATATATTTACTAGTTTATACAACTTTTGATTAGTTTCGAAGTGCTCAACGTGGTTTCGAGATTTCTAGTGAGGTTGGAGAGCCGGATTGAGAACTTGGTGGCGAGGTAAGTCTCTTACCTAGCCTTGTAAGAGAGAATTATCACCTTAGGCGTATTATTGTTGTGTACTACTTGTGTGGTGAGCTACGTACACCTAAGGTGACGAGGGTCCGTACGTAGCTATATTTCATGAGATGTCCAGGTAGAATTAGATTCATATCATGCTTTTTATTGTATTATTTATGCCTATCATGTGTATTAGTTGTCTTGATTATAGATGAGAGTGGGGATTTAAACTGGAATTATTGACTTAGTTTATTATTTCAGAAAATTGGTGAATTACTTGATAAACTATAAAGATCCATGTCTTCTCGTCTCGCAAGTACTTCCGCGAGCAAGGTAAATTTCTCTACTCTAACGGGATTGGGTCATTCGCCTCGGCATGATGGTAACATTACTCTACGAGATGGTCCGTTCGCCTCAGCAGTATGATGGTAACACTAATCTTATGGGATCGGTTCATTCGCCTCGGCAGTACTTAGTATCATTTTTCTTATGAGATCGAGTCATTCACCTCGGCAACTTCGTGCTTAATAATCGAAATGGGTTCTGGTTTGGGTATAATTATGTTAGCGCCTTCACGTCCAGTTATGTTATGTTGGTAATTTTACACAGACTCCTAAGTTTATTTAGTGCAGCTGCCTTTATTTGCTTCGTTGATACTTGTCGTACACTCACCATGTCTACTTTATGCAATTATATTATTATTGTTTTACCTCTAGTAAGTATGATAGGTACTACCAATGGTTATGCAGTTGCATAGACAATCGTACCGGAGACATAGTGGTGAGTTGCTTGCCTTGCTACGATATGTAGCATCGGAGTCTCCCTCTACCTTATTTACTATTCTATCTATCACTTTCGGACAGTAGTTGTAGTAGTTTTGTATATTCCCTAGATTGCTCATGCACTTGTAATGTCGGATTTTGGGGTATCTTTAGTATTTATGAGCTGTTGTTGTTATTATTATGATAGTAGTCTGTTAAAAGAGATGTTATGGTGAAATCTAGTTTAACTCTATCATCACCCGATCTTGCCTCGAGAGGTGTTCCACGATTTCTTTCTATTGTTCTCTCAGGAGCTTGACCATTTCAACGACGTGTTCATCCTCCGCATTATTAGGAGTTGGGGCCTGCACATAGAGGCGGATGTAGGATTTTAGGTTTATGGGTTCCTACAAAAATCTCGAATTGATATACAATACTAACTGAATGAACGGATTGGGTTCCAAGATAAATATTCTTATACATTTAATGAATTTTTTAATATAAATACAGGTTTTAGACAAAAACTACTAGGTTCACGGGAACCAGTAGCTGTTGAACTGAATTCGCCTCTGCCCACACATGTCGAGGATACTGTCCTTCGCGAACTGGGGTTGTTTCATCCCATTCGTTGTAGGTCTCGTTGATTGAATTATCACGCTAGGACACTTTTTTCGGTCCATCGTGTGTTCCAACGTTGTAGGTGTTGTTAGCATCATTAGCTGCCATGTTTGATTCTGACTAAGGAAAGAGTATATACATGTTAGTTACAAATGAAAGGATCAAACCAATTATGCAGCTGTCTATGCCCCATGATGAGCGCCAAACTAATTACGCGTAAAATGATATATTTGAATTTATAACGTGATTTATAGATAAGTGAATCAATTTTATCAAAAATCCATTACTAAATAAGAATGAAAATAAGATTAATGACTAAAATTAAAGGAGAAAACAAGTCTGACTAAAGACAGCCTTTCCTGTGACCAGAGTAAACGTTCAAGTGTTTCAATTGAGCGTAATAAGAGAATAGATTATAGCTTTAGTGTATAGAATGTTTCTTCTCCCTACAATGGTTGTCATTATAGCCCTCTTTATGGGACAAGTTCCTCCAATCAAGCTCCTCTTGAATGAGAATACAATCACCATTGATGGGTGCATAACGGTTGGCCTTAAATGTAAATATTCTCGATAACGGTTGTTCAATGAATGTTAGCCCATGACCATGCTGCAAATTTTTGCTATTGGTTGTTCTGTCTTCGGGACCTGTTCAGCGTTGATCACTTGCAACTTGATATTTGCGGACTCATATTCTACTTGACTTCAATGCCACATGCCACACCGTCATTCGTCTAGCTGTCATCAAACAGTTTTACCCCTACAAAAGTATTTTTCTTTAAATTTTATTTGGTAAATTTGCTCACCCCATCGCTATTAAGATATTAGCGGGCGCAGCTATTACATTCAAAATTTTCGGCTGCACCTAAAGTTGCAGGGCTAGAATCTTAATCATCAATTCACCATCCACTTATACGATTATGGGCTTCTCTTTTTCGTTGACTTATCCACGGGTGGAATTTTAATTAGCTTTATTCATATGCTCAAAGCGAAACAAGGGGCTCTTTCCAAGCATAAGAAATCTCAAGTCTCTATCTCATAAGTCATAACCTCTGAACTAGGTAAAGAATATTTAATCTTGTAATTAGTAAAATATATTTTGCTTAATTTATCGGAGCTTTTCGATCAGCACCACCTAAGCAACAAGAATCTTTAAAATCAAAAAAATGGACATTTGTTTCTCGACAAACTAATCAAATGCTAAGTAAGAATCTCAAAACGATCAAAAGAATTAATTCATTTGTTTCTGCTCAGGAATCTCATGGTGAGGACACATCACAAGCATACCTTTAAATCTGTCCCAAGTTTCATGTAATATTTCCATTGGTTTCTGCTTGAAGCTCACAATCTCATCAATTTGCTGAGCTGTCATATTAGTTGGATGAAACTTGTTGTGGAATTGCTTGACCAACTCATCCCAAATTGCAATAGAGTTTATGGGGAGTGAGTTTAGTCATACCTGCGCAGCCCCTGTAACTGAGAACGGAAATAGTAATAGTCTGATGGCTTCCGGTGTCACATTCGGTTGCCTCTGTATCTTCCATACTGAGAGAAAGTTCTTCAGGTGCTGTTGTGGATCTTCAACCTGAGACCCAGAGAATAATCCCTTGTTTTGCAACAAGTGTAGCATGTTGCTAGTAATCTGGAAAGACTTAGCTTGAATCGTTGGCACAATGATGGCAGTTGCCAAATTATCCGTTGTGGGTTGTGCCCAGTCAAATAGTGCACCTTTTTTCCCCTCCTGCGCCTCTTGCATGTTTAACCCGGCTTGCTGGTTTGGGTCGTTCACGTCTCCCATGTCGAAATCAAGTTTGATTGGTTGCTGAGATTGCTGAATTTGTTTGATTGTCCTGTTACGTGCCCGGAAAGTTTGTTCGGGGTCTGAGAGTTCTTCGATTAGTTCTCAAGTCCTTGCAGATTTTCTAGGCATGCACCTGAGTACCCAATTCAACAAGCGTCAAAAATTTCAATGTAAAGTGTAGAAAGAACCTGACTATACAAGAATCTTGTAGTTCTGTCAATGGCAATTGATAATTCCGTTAAGTACCCGGCAACTTCACCAAAATTGATTCACGTCCAAACAACTGTCGTAGTCAATATAACCTGGTCAAATAAGTCCAGAATTGATCACACAGGGAATTAACCTACCAACTGCAACTTTCACAACCCAAGAACACTTCTGAAGCAAGTTCCTAAACTTTGAATATATTTATATGAATGTTTTCTAACAACTAACTTTTGCAAGAATTAAAGACTAAAAAGGAAGAATTGAATATTGGGTAAATAATATAGAGAAAGACTAAGGTATTGATTTCCTTTATTGATGGAATCCCTTCTATTTATGCTCATACAAATTGTTAATATATTCTATCAATCATGAACGTTATTTTTACCATAATTCTCTCCCGAGCAACTACAATAATTTACTAGTGCACTCTCCCGAGCTACCCTAGCTAGCTTTAATTTGAATAGTTCACTTTAGATTTCACCCAAGACTTCGTTATTCCTAATCTCGCCTTTACGCCTAACGTTATAGATTCCTCCAATAACCTAGGTGTGGTGTTGTTCAACAATATACCTAAATATGCACTTTTTTTCAAGTTATGCACACTAAATAGGCACAGCTAATCGGGAACTCTACCAATTAACTACAACAAGAACGAAGTTGAACAAATAGAAATCTAACTAACAATTTGTAATCACATAAATAAGAAGTTCATCACCCAATAGGTTCCATCAAAACTTTAGATAAGGAATTAGCTACTCATGATCAAAGAGACAAGAATAATAATTGAATTCATAATCAAAGAATTAATATAAAAGAAAGAAATAAGTTGAGAGAGTTCTCTCTTACTAATCATCTTGCAAAAGTAGTGAATAATACAATGCTTGCCTCTCTTGGGAGAAATCTAGGTTTATATAGAGGGTTTAGGTCTTAAAATTGAGTTTTTACAACGTTGTCCTTAAAATCTACGGCAGCCTCCACGGTTCGTTCGCGGTCGCGAGCGAACCGTGAACAGAGAACGCCTCTGAATCTCCAAATGTTCCGCGAGCATGTTTTTCCGCGGTTCATTCGCGGTCGCGAGTGAACCGCGAATGAACAGTGTTCCGAAATTTATACTTCAAATTTTAATGCCAACTTCACTTCAACTCTTCACTTGGCCTTTTTACCATCCTATGACTCCAAAATAGCTCATTTAGTCTCCAGTGGTTCATGTGTACCTATAACACACCAATAAACACTAATAAAAGTATTTTTTCATCATTAACAATATCAATTCAACAATAAAGTGTGATTATTTAGGGCATAAATATAGTCAAATTCACATATTATCAGACCCCTACTGATATTGACTGACCGGCTATAAGTAGGCCGTTTGCTATTGTTATAAGGGCTGCTCGCCTTTATACGGCTTGGCTTCGTGCCTTTTTTTTTATAGGTAAGACATGGGGCAATAAGTCCGCTTTCACAAATTCCTGTCTTTCTCGATCGAAAGCTAAGCGTGCCAAACCATACATCTAAGCAAGGTCCTATTTGTCAAAGAAGAGAGCCAAGACAAGCTCAAGTCATCCGGGATAAGAGAAGGATATATATATATATATATATATGAATACAATGTTGGAAGACTAAAATATCCTTATAATATTAAGGATATTTACGAACCCGTAACTAAGACGAATTACGGAATTTTTGGTGGCATGCAAATTCATCGTCTATAAACTTCAATTTCTGACTCCGCCCAACCGTGTACACTACTTACCATATACCAAAGTCCAATATGTTAAAGGTAATTGGGAAGAAATATATAGATATGCAACGAAGTTCAGACAATAACTCCATACGTGTAAAGATCTTAATTATAAGAAGGATTGCATTTCCTTTTGGACAAATGCAGTATCAAGAATCTCGAATGCCTGGGTATCTAACAGTTTCAACGCCTTATCTGAAAGAGACCTTAAATTTATTCTGTTCTTTCTCTTTGTTTTAATTAAACTGGAGGACACACGTCGCTGTTATTCTATAAATAGCTTCAAGGGGTTTTGGATTTCATCATCACTTCAATAACTGATCAACTCACCTCATCAAATAAATATCAGTACTTTCTCTTTTTGTCCCTCATCTTCCTCTTATTATGGAGTCAGTGAAAAAGATGGTAGCAGAAAAGCCAGTGGTGATGTTCAGCAAAAGCAAGTGTTGCATGTGTCACACCATAAAGACATTGATATCAAGTTTTGGTGCTAACTTAACTGTGTATGAATTAGATGAACTTTCCAATGGCCTACAATTGGAAAAGGCACTGTTGGCATCAGGGAGAAGGCCTAGTGTACCAGCAGTTTTCATTGGACAAGAATTAATTGGTGGTGCTAATGAGATCATGACTCTCCATTTAGAGGGAAGGCTTATTCCTTTGCTCAAGAAAGCTAAAGCTATTTGGTTATAGTAGCATTTTAACTGTGTATATCTACACTGTTTTTCCTTTTTTTTTAGACATTTGGTATTCGAAATCTACTGAAACGACTAATTCGGGTTCATAGAAAAAGTTCATATTGATATTTATGAACAAGAAGATGAATAGGAGTGGCTAATAGTTTGGTTCTATAGCTATGTTTATGGGACTTGAATTTAGTCATTTGAGCATCTTTTATTTAACATGCTCAATGAAAGTCTCTGTTTTCTCAACAGAGATGTACTTAATGTTTCATAAGCATTTACATACAATGTCATAGACTTGTCGATTTTGAGTTGTGACTTCCACGAAACTCTTCATTCCTCTTATCACTCACTTTTTTGAATCATTGTTTAGACTCTGACTCCCACCCCTGTATTCACAGCAAATAAACCAAAAAATTTAAGATTAAGGAGGTGTTTTTTTATATAACAATGGTGTTTGGGTCAGCTTGCACGCAATTTCGACAGAGTATCTGTTAGCTATCATCATCGCAAATACCAGATAATTATATCCATCAAAGCTCGGAGAAATGCAGAAAAATTACCTAGTATTTTAACTTGTTGTAATATGTAACCTATTTTTTTTTTAAGTTATTAATCCCACTTTTAAACCCCTCGAAGTGATAGTTGACTCTGATTACGTGCTTGGTGTTAGAAGCTTCCTCCAATTTGCTTATTGATGTAAGCAATGACATCAATAAATGGTAGGTGAGATGGGAATATTGCAAATTGATCCTTCTTGATAGGTGAGATTTGCACTTTTGGTCCCTATCTCAAAACTATAAATACCCCTTCATCTCATTGTTTTAAACACACCAAAAACATTCAATAACTCAATTATAAGAGTTAGAGAGAAAGAGAGAGTTTGTTTTTCTTTAGGAAGTTTTTTCTAAAGGGGAGTGACAAAATAGTGAGTAAAATACCAGTCGGGCATCTTCGGGAAACACTTTTGTGTGCGCCACTATTTTGGGTAGAGCTCGGAAAATTGTTGTACCTCCAAACTATTGGAGAAGTCTCTCTTTGTAAGCCTACTAAAAGTTTTAGTGGAAGTTGGTGCCGGGTTTGTGGACGTAGCCTAAACGTTTTAGGTGAACCACGTTAAATTCTTTGTGTCATTTATTTTTCGTTGATCATTTATTTTTCCCGCTGTGAAGAAGTGTTTAGTGTCACCAGGTCCTAACAAGTGGTATCAGAGCTTTGGTTAGAATACTACTCATACGTACGGTACTATTCATACGTACGGGTACTATTCATCCATACGGGTACTATTCATATCTACGGTTACTATTCACCGCCGGAAATATGGAGGCAAGGACAAGCAAGATGGTCAACCTAAACGGCACAAATTACCACTTATGGAGAAACAAGATGAAGGATCTCCTGTTCGTGACGAAGATGCACCTGCCGGTGTTCAGTGCTCAGAAACCTGAAGACAAGTCAGACGAGGACTGGGAATTTGAGCACAACCAAGTGTGCGGCTACATACGACAATTTGTTGAAGATAATGTGTACAACCACATTTCTGGTGTGACACATGCAAGGTCGTTATGGAACAAGCTCGAGGAGTTGTATGCCTCTAAAACGGGTAACAACAAATTATTTGTCACGACCCGGATTTTCCCCCAACATCGGGATCGTGATGGCGCCTACTCGTGGTAGCTAGGCAAGCCACTATATTCATACTATCCTATTTTTAACAAAATTTTAATTAAATAAATGCGGAATACTTTATCGAAATGGATATAACAAATCACAAAGTGAAAATTATACTGAAATCCTCTACCCAAGACGTGGAGTCACCAACTCACAAACTACTATGGAATACTACACATAAAAGTCTGAAGGAAATATAACATAATTCTGTTTGTCTCGAAACAAAGAGACTACAGCTAATAACATAAATAAAGAAAGAGACGTCGGGCCTGCGGACGTCTGCAAGCTACCTCGGTCTCAAATACGATTAGCTCCCACGCAATCTACTTACTGCTGCTGCTGCTCCTGATCGTAACCTGGACCTGTGCAAAAACGCACATAAGTGTAGCATCAGCACAACCGACCCCATGTGCTGGTAAGTGCCTGGCCTATCCCGGCGAAGTAGTGACAAGCCTAGGACCATACACTCACATAAACCTGTGCAATTCAATATATATATGTGTACCACAAAATAACAAGAAATAATCAAGTAATAACACAATAAGAAATATCTTAAAGAATTTAACAACTAACCACAGTTAATAATTTCACAAAGAAAACAAAGTATAATGTAAACACAAGTAATATCAATTGAAGAAATAGCAGACAATTGCACGGCATCACCCTTCGTGCTTTTACTCTCATCCTCACCAAATAAGCAAATAAAGTACACGGCATCACCCTTCGTGCTTTTACTCTCATCCTCACATCCATGGTACGGCATGATCCTTCGTACATGGTTCAATAATAGGGCACGGCATGATCCTTCGTGCATAAATAAATAAATAAACATGGCACGGCATCACCCTTCGTGCATTATCACTCTTCCTCACCCAAATAACAATCAAATAAGTTCACAAGGAAAACAAGGTATAATGGAAACACAAGTAATATCAAGTCAAGAAATGGCAAACAATTGCACGGCATCACCCAAATAAAATATAATGGAAAAACAAGTAATATCAAGTCAAGGAATAGCAAACAATTGCACGGCATCACCCTTCGTGCTTTTACTCTCATCCTCACCAAATAAACAAATAAAATACACGGCATCACCCTTCGTGCTTTTACTCTCATCCTCACATCCATAGTACGGCATGATCCTTCGTACATGGTTCAATAACAGGGCACGGGCATGATCCTTCGTGCATAATCAATAAATAAACATGGCACGGCATTAACCTTCGTGCATAAATAAATAAACATGGCACGGCATCACCCTTCGTGCATTATCACTCTTCCTCACCCAAATAACAATCACAGATAAGGGCAGAGAAAGAAACAACAATTCATAAATCGTCCCATCAAGGGCAATCAATAATTATCTTCACAACAAGTCCCAACAAGGGAGAACAATAACGATTCACCTGTAATATATCTCAAAATATCATTTTCCAATGACTCACGGTCATACTAGACGCCGGTGTATGGATGCTCGTCACCACAGCCCATACACCGCACTCGATCACATAACACATAACATATAATCCTATTCCCTCGAGCTAGGATAGAACAAACACTTACCTCGAATGCTTATGAACAATCCAATCCGTGGAAATGTCTTTTCTTTCAATTTGGCTCCAATCCAATCGTATCTATACACAATTGATTTAATATCATCAATTCTACCCAACAAACTAATTCTTAATACCAAATAACACTTTTACAACATTCTACCATGAATAGTAAATTTCAACCCCGGGCCCACATGATCGGAATTCGGGGTTAGGACCAAAATCCGGTTACCCATCCCCCACGAGTTCACGTATATAATTTGTTTCAAAATCGGACCTCAATTCGAGGTCCAATTCCCCAATTTATGAAAAACCCTATTTTCTAACAAAACAAGAATTTTACCATGAAAACATTTGATTTCTAATGAAAAACATGTTTAATGATGTTAGGAATTGAAAGAATTAAGTAAAAAGTGACTTACAATCGTTTTGGTGAAGAAGAAATCCTTGAAGAATCGCAAATGGGTGTTTTAGTTTTGTAAAAATGTGAAGAAATGACTGAAATCCGTGTTTTTCAGGTCTCTGTGTTCGCATTTGCGAACATGGGTTCGCAATTGCGAACCCCGACCAATTTCTGGAGTTTGAAAAATAAGCTAAGGGTGGGAAGTTCGCATTTGCGAACATTTGTTCGCATTTGCGAATAGTTCGCATTTGCGAACTAATGTTCGCATTTGCGAACACATGCTGTATAGGCAGTGTTCGCATTTGCGAACAATGGTTTGCATTTGCGAACCAAGGCAGTGTTGGGGAACGTTCGCATTTGCGAACAATGTTCGCATTTGCGAACATAGGCTGGCACTGGGGACCTTCGCAAATGCGAACAATTGTTCGCATTTGCGAACAAGGCTGGGCCAAAGGGGGCTTCGCATTTGCGATGAATGTTCGCATTTGCGAGCCTGTCCCCCTTCGCAATTGCGAGAAAACTTCGCAATTGCGAAGCCAACAGCTGGGTGAAAAACCAGCAGTTCAAAATTCAGAGTTTCATCCAACGGCCTATCAAATCTTTACCCGAGCCCCCGGGCTCCAAACCAAACATGTACACAACCTCAAAAACACATTATGGACTTGTTCGTGCGATCATATCGCCAATATCACCTCGTTTTAATCAAATCGAGCCTCACACTCATGATTTTCATACTTTTGATTTTCAAAACTTCTTAACTTGGAACTCAAGGTCCAAAACATCTCAAACGACATCCAAATGTCACCAAACTTTACAGAAATCACATATATAATATTTAAGACTTGTACCGGGCGTCGGAACCAAAATACGAGCCCGATACCAAGGTCTATTAATTTATTTCCTTTAATAATTGCATCAAAAACAATTTCACATAAAAATTCATAACTTGGGCTCTAGGCCTCAGAATTCGACTCCGGACACATGTCCAAGTCCCATATTTTCCTACGGACCTCTCGGGACCATTCAATCTCGGGTCCGAATCCGTTTACCAAAAATGTTGACCGAAGTCAACCATATCAATATTAATATCATTTTTATCCAAATTTCTCATAGAATTCATATTTTCTATCACAAAATCTTTCCGCTACATGCTCGGATCGTGCACGCAAATCGAGGCAACATAGAATGAGGTTTTCAAGGCCTCAGAAGCTCGAAATTATTAATAAAATAAGTGATGACCCTTCGGGTCGTCACAATCTCCACCTCTAAAACAACCGTTCGTCCTCGAACGGACAAAAGAAAGAAGTACCTGAGTCAGGAAACAAGTGTGGGTAACGACTCCGCATATCGAACTCGGACTCCCAGGTCGATGCCTCTGGAGGCTGACCTCTCCACTGAACACGCACAGAAGGATAACTCTTCGACCTCAGCTGTCGAACCTGCCGATCTAGAATGGCTACCGGCTCCTCCTCGTAAGATAGATCATTGTCCAATTGGACAGTACTGAAGTCTAACACATGTGTGGGATCGCCGTGGTATCTCCGAAGCATAGATACATGAAAAACTGGATGCACGGCTGATAAGTTAGGCGGCAAAGCTAATCTGTAAGCCACCCCTCCCACTCTGTCTAAAATCTCAAATGGACCAATATACCTAGGGCCGAGCTTGCCCTTCTTTCCGAACCTCATCACGCCCTTCATAGGCGACACCCGAAACAATACTCGTTCACCAACCATGAAATCTACATCTCGCACCTTGCGATCCGCATACGTCTTTTGCCTAGACTGAGCTGAACGCAACCTCTCCTGAATAGTCTTGACCTTATCTAAGGCCTCCCGAACTAAGTTTGTACCCAACAACCGAGCATCTCCCGGCTCATACCATCCGACTGGAGTCCGACATTGCCTACCATGCAACGCCTCATATGGAGCCATCTGAATGCTAGACTAGTAGCTTCTATTGTAGGCGAACTCCGCTAAGGGCAGAAATTGGTCCCACGATCCTCCAAAGTCAATGACACAAGCTCGAAGAATATCCTCTAAAATTTGAATAGTTCTCTCGGACCGACCGTCCGTCTTGAGGATAGAATGATGTACTCAACTGAACTTGGGTGCCTAACTCCTGCCTGACCGCTCTCCAGAAGTGCGAGGTAAACTGCATACCCTGATATGAGATAATAGATACCGGCACCCCATGAAGGCGAATAATCTCCCGAATGTAAATCTCCGCTAACCTCTCAGATGAGTAGGAGACTGATACTGGAATGAAATGTGCTGACTTGGTCAGCCTATCAACAATAACCCAAATAGCATCGAATTTTCTCCGAGTCAAAGGAAGTCCAGTAACGAAGTCCATAGTGATCCGCTCCCATTTTCACTCGGGAATTTCAATCCTCTGGAACACACCACCAGGTCTCTGGTGCTCATATTTCACCTGCTGACAATTTAGACACCGAGCGACATACGCAACGATATCTTTCTTCAATCTGCGCCACCAATAGTGTTGCCGTAAGTTCTGGTACATCTTCGCGGCGTCTGGGTGAATAGAATACCGTGAACTGTGGGCCTCTGCTAAGATCAACTCTCGAATCCCTTCGACATTAGGTACACAAACTCGACCCTGCAATTTCAATATCCCATCACCATCTAAACTTACCTGTGTGGCACTTCCCCGCTGTACTGTATCTCTCAACTCACGCAAATGAGGATCATCAAATTGCTTCTCACGGATACGCTCTAATAAGGAAGAACGAGCGACCGTGCAGGCTAACACTCTGCTAGGCTCAGAAATGTCTAGTCTCACGAACCGGTTGGCTAAGGCCTGGACATCTAGAGCTAATGGTCTCTGATTGACCGGAATATATGCAACACTACCCATGCTGGCATACTTTCTACTCAATGCATCGGCCACCACATTGGCCTTACCTGGGTGATATAATATAGTAACATCATAGTCTTTTAGCAACTCTAACCATCTCCCCGCTGCCTCATATTCAACTCTTTCTGCTTAAACAAATACTGAAGACTCTTATGATCGGTGTATACTTCACATGCTACACCATACAAATAATGCCTCCAGCTCCTCAATGCGTGAATAATCGCCGCCAATTCTAGATCATGCACTGGATAGTTCTTCTCATGAATCTTCAACTGCCTCGAAGCATAGGCAATAACCTTGCCATCCCGCATTAACACTGCACCAAGCCCAATACGGGAAGCATCACAATAAACAGTATAAGGTCCCGTACCTGTGGGTAAAACCAATACCGGTGTCGTGGTCAAGGTTGTCTTGAGCTTTTGAAAGCTCGCCTCACATTCATCGGACCATTCAAATTGAACACCCTTCTGGGTCAATCTGGTCAGTGGGGTTGCAATAGACGAAAATCCTTCTACGAATCGGCGATAATAGCCCGCTAACCCCAAGAAACTCCGAATATCTCTGGCTGATGTCGGTCTAGGCCAGCTCTTGACTGCCTCAATTTTCTTCGGATCAACCTGAATACCCTGCTGCCGTCACAATATGACCCAGGAATGCAACTGAACTTAGCCAAAATTCACACTTTGAAAATTTTGCATATAGCTTGCTATCTTTCAGAGTCTGTAAGGCCACTCTGAGATGTTGCGCATGCTCCTCCTAACTGCAGGAGTAGGTCAATATGGAAACAATGAAGACTACAACGAACAAGTCTAAATAAGGCACGAACACCTCATGCGTATGCACATATCCATGACTCTGAAGTCTGGCCATAAGAGTTGTTCTTAAATTACAACATTGTCAATTAACCCTGTTATCAAATACCTTATTCTACAAATCCCACTTTACTCAGAATGAGGTATCGTGACCTCGTGATTATTTTCCCGAATTAATGCGTCATATTTATCCTTACCCGGTGCTCGTCTCAAGGGCTAAGCTCAACGGTTTCAAAATAGAAATGGCTAAATATGAACAGAAACTATACAAGAATTGTCAAATAGTCCTAACGGGCATGACTCTTATTTACGAATGCAATACGAAAATATTAATTTCATAAAAGAAGAATTTTAAACACATAAACTCTTACTACCAGGACCCAGTCCTCATATGATATCCACCGCAGCTTGAAGCTCGGCTTAGAAATATTTCACATTATGCCAAAAATTGGAGGATCTCATCCTCAACTCTGAATCACAGTGCTTGCACATCATATCATCCGAAATTTTTCATTTCCTTTCTTTCTTCCTTTCAATAATTGTCCGTCAAAGATAATCACGACATAAAATAAGCCCTCATACTAATAGGGAGCACAATTAACGATTAAAATTAGTTATCCCGAAAATTATATCAAAACCCACTGTAATAAGTAATATAAAGTCACTCTTAGCCTCATGGATATTTTAGTGACTAACACCTAATAATAGGGATGTCTATCCTCATGTAATATCTCAACGTGAGTATTTCCCTAAGTAGGTTTGATGATTACGATACTCGCTCATGAATGGAGCATGTTAAAAGGACTCGCCTAAATTTTCTTTCAAAAACCAAATTAAATTAAGGGAAAAATTATTCTGTCTATAACAATCTGAATTATACGTGTGATGACCACATTTGGTGTAGTGACCTCCCTCACATCATAAAAATTATATCAATGGCTGGGTCTCCACCTCTAGGATTTTCACCTCCACCTCTAACATCATAACCTCTACATCTGGCTGGCCATGTAGGATAATTATTAACTGCAATGGAGCGTGTAGCCCGAGTGCTTTCCTAAAATTGTATTTCTCCAATATTCCACATTCACAGCAATTCCTTGAAGGATCAGTTAACTTATTGCTCATGGCAATATATATTCGGACACAGTCATTGTGACCTGGTACAACCGTTCAGATCGCACATACCACATATTGCAGAGAATCTCGGGGTGACGTCTTCATAACATTTTCTAAAAATAGAGTTTAGTAGATAGCGTTGCATTGGCCGGCTTGCCCTCTTGGTAATCTTGTCACAAACATTGATGGCCAATTTCTTCTTTTGCTATGTTGGCTTAACACTGTTGAGCTACCCCGTTTACTCACAAACTCTTCGTTATTCTTCTGGGGCGATTTCTTACCCCATGAAATGAACCAACCTTAAATATGTATAAATTATTTAGAGGACCTTTCTATACCATATATATATAGTCCAATAACTCACCATATTTGTCCTTCACAACTCCAACACATCGACCGGACGTCAAGGTCCGTTGAAACCCAACACGATTTATTAGGTGATCTCCTGATATAATTGCATCTTCCGTTGGGACCATAACCGATGTGGTAAATACATTATCTTCCCACTATTTCTGTGTGCCTTCTGTAGCACAGTAAAATGAACTCCTCGCATTCGACTATTCCCACGTTCTGTAATTCCTCATAAGAACTGTCAAGCACAATCTCGTGGGTTCTCAAAAGATGCACCGCCGAAGGTGGCAGCGAAGACTTTGGTAAAACCTATCTGTCCTCCGTAAAACCTTTGAAGGAATAGTTGATCTATCACCAGCCCGTGCCATTGTTCGGCTGGATAAGCGGTACGTGACTACGCCATTCGTGGGAAGACAAGAGTGGAAATTTAACTTAACACTTTGAAGAACAAATTCGCACGATAAGAAAGAACAAATGAGAGACTCTTTCCTAACTCAATAGACTCCGGAGGACAAGTACAGACGTCTCCGTACCTACCTCTCAAACTCTACTAAGCTTGTTCGTGAGTGGTGAGACCTATGTAACCTAGAGCTTTGATACCAACTTGTCACGACCCGGATTTTCCCCCAACATCGGGATCGTGATGGCGCCTACTCGTGGTAGCTAGGCAAGCCACTATATTCATACTATCCTATTTTTAACAAAATTTTAATTAAATAAATGCGGAATACTTTATCGAAATGGATATAACAAATCACAAAGTGAAAATTATACTGAAATCCTCTACCCAAGACGTGGAGTCACCAACTCACAAACTACTATGGAATACTACACATAAAAGTCTGAAGGAAATATAACATAATTCTGTTTGTCTCGAAACAAAGAGACTACAGCTAATAACATAAATAAAGAAAGAGACGCCGGGCCTGCGGACGTCTGCAAGCTACCTCGGTCTCAAATATGATTAGCTCCCACGCAATCTACTTACTGCTGCTGCTCCTGATCGTAACCTGGACCTGGTGCAAAAACGCACGAAGTGTAGTATTAAGCACAACCGACCCCATGCGTCGGTAAGTGCCTGGCCTATCCCGCGAAGTAGTGACAAGCCTAGGACCAGAACACTCACATAAACCCGTGCAATTCAATATATATATATGTGTACCACAAAATAACAAGAAATAATCAAGTAATAACACAATAAGAAATATCTTAAAGAATTTAACAACTAACCACGGTTAATAATTTCACAAAGAAAACAAAGTATAATGGAAACACAAGTAATATCAAGTCAAGGAATAGCAAGCAGTTGCACCGCATCACCCTTCGTGCTTTTACTCTCATCCTCACCAAATAAGCAAATAAAGTACACGGCATCACCCTTCGTGCTTTTACTCTCATCCTCACATCCATAGTACGGCATGATCCTTCGTACATGGTTCAATAATAGAGCACGGCATGATCCTTCGTGCATAAATAAATAAATAAACATGGCACGGCATCACCCTTCGTGCATTATCACTCTTCCTCACCCAAATAACAATCAAATAAGTTCACAAGGAAAACAAGGTATAATGGAAACACAAGTAATATCAAGTCAAGAAATGGCAAACAATTGCACGGGCATCACCCAAATAAAATATAATGGAAAAACAAGTAATATCAAGTCAAGGAATAGCAAACAATTGCACGGCATCACCCTTCGTGCTTTTACTCTCATCCTCACCAAATAAACAAATAAAGTACACTGCATCACCCTTCGTGCTTTTACTCTCATCCTCACATCCATAGTACGGCATGATCCTTCGTACATGGTTCAATAACAGGGCACGGCATGATCCTTCGTGCATAATCAATAAATAAACATGGCACGGCATTAACATTCGTGCATAAATAAATAAACATGGCACGGCATCACCCTTCGTGCATTATCACTCTTCCTCACCCAAATAACAATCACAGTTAAAGGGCAAAGAAAGAAACAGCAATTCATAAACCGTCCCATCAAGGGCAATCAATAATTATCTTCACAACAAGTCCCAACAAGGGAGAACAATAACAATTCATCTGTAATATATCTCAAAATAATCATTTTCCAACGACTCACGGTCATACTAGACGCCAGTGTATGGATGCTCGTCACCACAGCCCATACACCGCACTCGATCACATAACACATAACACATAATCCTATTCCCTCAAGCTAGGATAGAACAAACACTTACCTCGAATGCTTATGAACAATCCAATCCGTGGAAATGTCTTTTCTTTCAATTTGGCTCCAATCCAATCGTATCTATACACAATTGATTTAATATCATCAATTCTACCCAACAAACTAATTCTTAATACCAAATAACACTTTTACAACATTCTGCCATGAATAGTAAATTTCAACCCCGGGCCCACATGATCGGAATTCGGGGTTAGGACCAAAATCCGGTTACCCATCCCCCCACGAGTTCACGTATATAATTTGTTTCAAAATCGGACCTCAATTCGAGGTCCAATTCCCCAATTTATGAAAAACCCTATTTTCTAACAAAACAAGAATTTTACCATGAAAACATTTGATTTCTAATGAAAAACATGTTTAATGATGTTAGGAATTGAAAGAATTAAGTAAAAAGTGACTTACAATCGTTTTGGTGAAGAAGAAATCCTTGAAGAATCGCAAATGGGTGTTTTAGTTTTGTAAAAATGTGAAGAAATGACTGAAATCCGTGTTTTTCAGGTCTCTGTGTTCGCATTTGTGAACATGGGTTCGCAATTGCGAACCCCGACCAATTTCTGGAGTTTGAAAAATAAGCTAAGGGTGGGAAGTTCGCATTTGCGAACATTTCTTCGCATTTGCGAACTGTTCGCATTTGCGAACCAATGTTCGCATTTGCGAACACATGCTGTATAGGCAGTGTTAGCATTTGCGAACAATGGTTCGCATTTGCGAACCAAGGCAGTGTGGGATAGGTTCGCATTTGCGAACTATTGTTCGCATTTGCGAACATAGGCTGGCACTGGGGACCTTCGCAAATGCGAACAATTGTTCGCATTTGCGAACAAGGCTGGGCCAAAGGGGCTTCGCATTTGCGATGCATGCTCGCATTTGCGAGCCTGTCCCCCTTCGCAATTGCGAGAAAACTTCGCAATTGCGAAGCCAACAACTGGGTGAAAAACCAGCAGTTCAAAAATTCAGAGTTTCATCCAACGGCCTATCAAATCTTTACCCGAGCCCCCGGGCTCCAAACCAAACATGTACACAACCTCAAAAACACATTATGGACTTGTTCGTGCGATCATATCGCCAATATCACCTCGTTTTAATCAAATCGAGCCTCACACTCATGATTTTCATACTTTTGATTTTCAAAACTTCTTAACTTGGAACTCAAGGTCCAAAACATCTCAAACGACATCCAAATGTCACCAAACTTTACAGAAATCACATATATAATATTTAAGACTTGTACCGGGCGTCGGAACCAAAATACGAGCCCGATACCAAGGTCTATTAATTTATTTCCTTTAATAATTGCATCAAAAACAATTTCACATAAAAATTCATAACTTGGGCTCTAGGCCTCAGAATTCGACTCCGGACACATGTCCAAGTCCCATATTTTCCTACGGACCTCTCGGGACCATTCAATCTCGGGTCCGGATCCGTTTACCAAAAATGTTGACCGAAGTCAACCATATCAATATTAATATCATTTTTATCCAAATTTCTC
The DNA here is from genome assembly GCA_032618575.1 of Nicotiana noctiflora. Taxonomy (NCBI): domain Eukaryota; kingdom Viridiplantae; phylum Streptophyta; class Magnoliopsida; order Solanales; family Solanaceae; genus Nicotiana; species Nicotiana noctiflora. The sequence continues at coordinate 50,774 of JASVEL010008372.1, read as the reverse complement.
ATAGAATTCATATTTTCTATCACAAAATCTTTCCGGCTACATGCTCGGATCGTGCACGTAAATCGAGGCAACATAGAATGAGGTTTTCAAGACCTCAGAAGCTCGAAATGATTAATTAAATAAGTGATGACCCTTTGGGTCGTCACAATCTCCACCTCTAAAACAACCGTAAAATATGTAGAAGGGACAACTGTGGCAGATCACCTTAATGAAATACAAGGGATTGTCGACCAATTGTCGGGAATGGGCATAAAGTTCGATGACGAGGTACTTGCTCTTATGGTGCTGGCAACACTCCCAGAGTCATGGGAAACCTTGAAGGTTTCAATCACCAATTCTGCACCCAACGGTGTGGTAAACATGGAGACAGTCAAGAGTGGCATTCTAAATGAAGAAATGAGACGCCGATCACGAGGATCATCTTCTTCATCAGAGGTGTTGGCTGTTACGACCAGGGGGAGAAGTCAAAACAAAGGCCAGAGTAACAGAGATAAGAGCAAAGGTAGATCCAACAAATTTGCACATGTTGAGTGCCATTACTGCAAAAAGAAGGGCCATATCAAAAGATTTTGCCGACAGTTCCAAAATGACCAGAAGAAGAACAAAGGCAAAAAGGAGAAACCCGAAGAAAGCAGTGATGATGAAGCGAACTCCTTTGGTGAGTTTAACATTGTCTACGATGACGACATTATCAATTTGACAACCCAAGAGACGACATGGGTGATTGATAGTGGAGCTACCATTCATGCAATGCCACGGAGAGAACTCTTCTCATCTTACACACATGGAGACTTCGGTCGTGTAAAGATGGGAAATGCCAATTTCTCAACAGCTGTAGGCAAAGGAGATGTTTTCCTAGAGACCATGAATGGGATGAAGCTACTTTTAAGAGATGTCAGGCATGTTCCAGATATGCGCCTGAATCTGATCTCCGTAGGCAAGCTTGATGAGGAAGGTTATTGCAATACCTTTCATAATGGCCAATGGAAGCTCACGAAAGGCTCATTGGTGGTGGCGCGGGGCACGAAGCAGTCAAAGTTGTACGTGACCCAGGCAAGCATCTCCCAACAAGTTATAAATGTTGCGGAGAATGATAGCAATACCAAGTTGTGGCATAGACGTCTTGGCCACATGAGTGAAAAGTCAATGGCACGTTTGGTGAAGAAGAACGCCTTACCAGGTCTAAACCAGATCCAGTTGAAGAAGTGTGCTGACTGTTTAGCTGGGAAACAAAACAGAGTTTCATTCAAAAGATTCCCTCCTTCCAGAAAGCAAGACGTGTTGGATCTGGTACACTCAGATGTATGCGGGCCTTTCAAGAAGTCCCTCGGTGGTGCCCAATATTTCGTGACCTTTATTGATGATCATTCACGAAAGACATGGGTATACACGTTGAAGACCAAGGATCAAGTGTTTCAAGTTTTCAAACAATTTCTGACCTTGGTGGAAAGAGAGACTGGTAAGAAGTTGAAGTGCATCCGGACAGACAATGGCGGTGAATACCAAGGTCAATTTGATGCTTATTGTAAAGAGCATGGTATTCGACATCAGTTCACACCTCCTAAAACTCCACAGTTGAATGGCTTGGCTGAGAGGATGAACAGAACCTTGATCGAGAGAACCGGATGTTTACTCTCTCATTCAAAGTTACCAAAGGCTTTCTGGGGTGAAGCACTAGTTACAGCAGCCTATGTGCTAAACCATTCACCCTGTGTCCCTCTTCAGTACGAGGCTCCAGAAAAGATTTGGTCAGGAAGAGATATCTCTTATGATCAATTGCGGGTATTTGGTTGCAAAGCCTATGTCCATGTTCCGAAGGATGAAAGGAGCAAACTTGATGTCAAGACAAGGGAGTGTGTATTCATCGGCTATGGTCAAGACATGCTTGGCTATAAGTTCTATGATCCGGTGCAGAAGAAGCTCGTTAGGAGTCGAGATGTTGTGTTCGTTGAGGACCAAACAATTGAAGACATTGACAAAGTAGAGAAGTCCACCGATGATTCTGCTGAGTTTGAGTTGCCTCCAACAATGGTGCCGAGACAAGTTGGAGACGATGTTCAGGATAATCAACCTGAAGCCCCTGATCTTCCAAATGAAGATGAACCAGCAGATGTTGAAGGTAACGAGGATAATGGTGATGATGATGCAAACGAGGATGATCAACCTCAACCAGCAATCCTCAACAACCCTCCTTATCACACAAGATCTGGAAGAGTTGTGCAACAGTCTACCAGATATTCTCCACATGAGTATGTGTTACTCATTGACGGGGGAGAACCCGACAGTTTTGAAGAAGCTGTTGATGATGAACATAAGGAGAAGTGGATAGAAGCCATGCAAGACGAGATGAAATCCTTGCATGAGAACAAGACGTTTGAGCTTGTGAAGTTGCCGAAAGGCAAGAGAGCTTTGAAGAATAAATGGGTGTTCAAGATCAAGCATGATGAAAACAGTTCCCGTCCGAGATTCAAAGCAAGATTGGTCGTCAAAGGTTTCAATCAAAGGAAAGGTATAGACTTTGATGAAATATTCTCACCGGTTGTGAAAATGACCTCAATACGCACGGTGCTGGGATTAGTAGCAAGCCTCAACCTGGAGGTTGAGCAGATGGATGTGAAAACCGCCTTCCTATACGGTGATTTGGAAGAGGAGATATACATGGAGCAACCGGACGGTTTCCAGCAAAAGGGGAAAGAGGACTGCGTTTGTAGATTGAGGAAAAGCCTCTATGGCTTAAAACAGGCACCAAGGCAGTGGTACAAGAAGTTCGAGTCGGTGATGGGGCAACACGGCTACAAGAAGACAACTTCGGACCATTGTGTGTTCGTTCAGAAGTTTTCTGACGATGATTTTATCATCCTATTGCTCTATGTGGATGATATGTTGATTGTTGGCCGGAATGTTTCCCGAATTAATAGCTTGAAAGAGCAGCTAAGCAAGTTCTTCGCCATGAAAGACTTGGGGCCAGCAAAACAGATCCTTGGGATGAGGATTATGCGAGACCGAGAAGCCAAGAAGTTATGGTTGTCTCGGGAGAAGTACATCGAGAAGGTACTTCAACGGTTCAACATGGAGAAAACTAAAGCAGTTAGCTGTCCTCTTGCTAACCACTTTAGATTGAGCACCAAGCAAAGCCCGTCAACAGATGATGAGAGAAAAAGGATGGAGCGGATTCCATATGCTTCAGCAGTAGGAAGTTTGATGTATGCCATGGTTTGTACACGGCCAGATATCGCTCACGTTGTAGGAGTGGTAAGTAGATTTCTTTCTAATCCAGGAAAGGAACATTGGGATGCTGTTAAGTGGATTCTCAGGTATCTTCGAGGAACCTCCAAACTATGCTTGTGTTTTGGAGAAGACAACCCTGTGTTGGTTGGCTATACTAATGCAGATATGGCCGGAGATGTTGATTCTAGAAAATCAACTTCAGGATACTTGATTAACTTTTCAGGGGGAGCTGTGTCATGGCAATCAAAGTTGCAAAAATGTGTTGCACTATCAACTACTGAAGTTGAATTCATTGCAGCAACGGAAGCTTGCAAAGAACTGCTGTGGATGAAGAAGTTCTTAACTGAACTTGGATTTTCGCAAGACGGTTACCAGCTATTTTGTGATAGTCAAAGTGCTATCCACCTTGCGAAGAATGCCTCATTCCATTCCAGATCCAAGCATATTGATGTTAGATATAATTGGATCAGGGATGTGTTAGAGAAGAAGATGTTGCGGCTTGAAAAGATCCATACAGATGAAAACGGATCAGACATGTTGACCAAAACTCTACCAAAGGGTAAATTTGAGTTCTGCAGAGAAGCTGCAGGGATAGGAAACTCTCCAAATAGTCGGAAGGGGAAGAATTGTTAGAAGCTTCCTCCAATTTGCTTATTGATGTAAGCAATGACATCAATAAATGGTAGGTGAGATGGGAATATTGCAAATTGATCCTTCTTGATAGGTGAGATTTGCACTTTTGGTCCCTATCTCAAAACTATAAATACCCCCTTCATCTCATTGTTTTAAACACACCAAAAACATTCAATAACTCAATTATAAGAGTTAGAGAGAAAGAGAGAGTTTGTTTTTCTTTAGGAAGTTTTTTCTAAAGGGGAGTGACAAAATAGTGAGTAAAATACCAGTCGGGCATCTTCGGGAAACACTTTTGTGTGCGCCACTATTTTGGGTAGAGCTCGGAAAATTGTTGTACCTCCAAACTATTGGAGAAGTCTCTCTTTGTAAGCCTCTACTAAAAGTTTTAGTGGAAGTTGGTGCCGGGTTTGTGGACGTAGCCTAAACGTTTTAGGTGAACCACGTTAAATTCTTTGTGTCATTTATTTTTCGTTGATCATTTATTTTTCCCGCTGTGAAGAAGTGTTTAGTGTCACCAGGTCCTAACACTTGGAAGGGTCCTAAAATTAGGGGTGTACATAGTCTGGGTTGGTTCGGATTTTTCAATTATCAAACCAAACCAATAGTGTCGGATTTTTAAATCTATAAACCAGACCAAACCAACAAAATCGAGTTTTTCAATCTCGGATTTTCTCGGGTTTTTCAATCTTGGGTTTTCTCGGATTTTTCGAATTTTCGATTTTTTTTTCGATAAGTCTTCATAGCACAAATATATAACTTGTGTTCCACATACTTCTCTAATCCTACAAGAATACAACTATATAATGTATTGTTTCAAGAAAATAATACATTAATATGAGATGTGTCACATTGTACTAAAATATTCAATAACAAAAATACTAAAATTCATAAAGAAAATATTACTAAGTAACAAGCCATAATAAATATTAACATAATCTAAAAGTACTATATAAGTCATGCTTAAATAAGTACAACTATAAGTATATTAGTTACACAACTAAGCACTAAAGAAAAAGATAAACTAAGTTATGCATTTTCAATATAAATAATGCAAAACTAAAAATAGATATCCACACTATTATCATTTCTAGTGTTAAATTGAATTTTCTTAGTTAGCATTAGTATTGATGTGAAGTTTATTTGAATTACTACCTTTATGAACTATAAAATTTGTTGGACCATTCAAGAATGTTAATTCCAAACTTAAAACAATATGTTTAAAGATAAAACTGTGAAAAATTTAAGGAATATTTATGAATTGTATTAAAAATAAATATTTATATGTATAAACTATTTGTAAAAATTGAATAAATGTAATATCGGGTTGGTTTGGTTACGGTTTGACTTTTTTTAGTTAAAATAAAACCAAACCAATGATGATCGGGTTATTTTTTTCAACACCAAACCAAGTCAAACCAACTCATGATCGGATTTTTTTTTTCCGATTTGAATCGAATTACCGATTTGGTACGGTTTATCGATTTTCTTTGTACCCCTACCTAAAATGAATGATGGCATAAACGAAATCAATGCGTTTCAATTTCTGTCATATATAAATTTTTTTGCAAAGAAATTAAACTCCAAAGTTTTTGATATTTCACAAATATGGACAAGAGCGAAAAAGCTCAGTTAATTCCTGAGCCACACAGACAAGGTGGTGAGGCGCCCCCTCCTCTAAACAACTCAAGTTAGACACAAACATCTTTCTATTCTCATGGCCTCAGCGACATCACCACCAGCTCCATTCACCTTCCTTTCCAGCAACCAAAGCACTGAGCACAGAACATATGGCCGATGGTTGACAACAAAACAGAGAAGCCGACAAGGCTATTTCCAAGTTTGTGCAACCCAAGAAGGCCCCAGTAAGCGACAACGTGCTCCTCCTGGTGTTGATACAAGAATTCACTGGGAGAATGAAGATGAAGGCTGGGTAGGAGGAAGTAAATCACAGCCAGCACAAGAACGAATCAAAGCAGACGAAAAGAATCTCCTTGATGAAAAATTCTCTGACCTGCTCAACAGTTCAGCTGATTCTCACTACCAGTTAATCTTCATTTTCTATCTCCAGAAAGTTTGCTATTATCTTATCTCTAAATGTGTGGCTCACAGTTCAAAGGAGAGAGTTTCCATTTGTTGCTTCTACTTTCCATAATTTTAGGATAAGAAAAGGATATACATAAATATAATTGTCAGAAAATTCTAATTCCAATGTTTCAGAATCTTTTCATAGCACGGGGAAAATCTAATGATCATTCTAAGTTTGTGAATTCAGGTTCTTGGGAGTATCTGCAACTGCTGATATGGAGGAAATTAAAGCTGCATATAGGAGGCTATCAAAGGAGTATCATCCAGATACGACTACCCTTCCCATAAGAGCAGCATCAGAGAAATTCATGAAACTAAAAGAGATTTATGATGTCCTGAGTGATGAGGAACAACGTCGATTCTATGACTGGACACTAGCTCAGGAGGCAGCAAGCCGAGAAGCTGAGAAAATGAGAATAAAGCTGCAAGATCCGCGCATGCTAGAAATAGAAAACTGGGAATCCGTTCCAGATATGGTGGACAGACTTGGTGGAAGGAACATGGAGCTGAGTGATCAAGCAAAATCTGCCCTCACATTTGATATCTTGATCATTATCTTTTCATTTTGTTGCATTATATATGCAATATTCTTCAAGGAACAATATTAACAGAAACAACCATCCTTACAATTGCTCAATGTATGATACATGATACTATCAAAGACAACAACATTATATACTGTCTACACACTTCATGACTTTCTTCGAATAAGTATTGTACAAAGATGTTAAGAAATTGTGAATTGATGAATAGTCGAAACATATATTGAGTAAAATATTTGCACTCAAATGTCTGATTGAGCTTAAGGTTACCATAGTGATTTTAAAAGAGAATGGCAACAAAAATAAACCAGTTCATATGGCAATGGATTGAGTCGGGAAACAAAACGATTCGAGCTTTAGTCATGAACATAGCTAAATTATATTTCTATTGAGCTTATAAATGTACATTATTTTCTCTTCATAAGATTATTGATAGAAAGGAAGCAACAATACTCTCATAGTCTCATATATCGATAAAATCTTTCATGACGGGGCTATGTTTCTCAATGTTGGCCTGCCTTCGCCAGTTACCCACAGCCCGCTTAACAGTATCATGGGCCTTCTGCATTTCCTCCGAAGAAAATTTGTGTTCCACAATGCCCAGTGGACCAGGTTGTAGTACCTTAACTACAGTTTCCACATCCAGCTCCAGTTGCCTGTTAAAACAAGCACCAAAATATGAACGGCTCACAGAAACTCATTGTCAACAATATGAACTCATGTGTCTCATTCTCATCTGTAAAAGCAAATTATGACAATCCAATTGAAGAGTACTTTAAAGCGCACCGCCCCTATCAGTTTGCATTTAAATACCTACTCTTTAATCAATAAACTAATACTAAGAACCGAAGAAACTCCAATGTTCATGCTAAACAAAAACAAGAGTTTATTGTTTCCTGATAAGCCAATATGTAATCTTGGGTCGGTAATTCAGGGGGACGGAGAGATTGACAGGGATGTCACTCACCGTATAGGGGCCGGGTGGTCGAAGTGGAGGCTTGCTTCGGGAGTCTTATGTGACAAGAAAGTGCCACAGAAACTCAAGGGGAGGTTTTATAGAGCTGTGGTAAGACCAGCCATGCTGTACGGGGCGGAGTGCTGGCCGGTGAAGAACTCCCATGTTCAGAGAATGAAGGTCGCAGAGATGAGGATGCTCAGGTGGATGTGCGGGCTCACCAGGTTAGATAGGGTTAGGAATGAAGTTATTCGGGAGAAGGTGGGGGTGGCCCCAGTGGATGAGAAGCTGCTAGAAGCGAGACTCGGGTGGTTCGGGCATGTGCGGAGGAGAAGCCCCGATGCCCCGGTGAGGAGTTGCGAGCGGCTGTCGGTGGTTGGCGCGAGTCGTGGTAGAGGGAGGCCCAAGAGGTATTGGGGAGAGCTGATTAGGCAGGATATGGCTATCATGCGAATTTTCGAGAACATGGCCCTTGATAGGAACGCCTAGAGGTCTAGTATCAGGATTATAGGATAGGGACTTCTAGTATTACACGCTCTCCTTCCACGGGGTAGGGCCGGAGTGTGGGGGTCCACCCATATAGGCTTGATATATTGTATGGCATGCCATTTTCTTATTGTATGGTTTTACTAATGCCCTATGTTTTGTTCCTGTGTATCTTGTCCTTCTATATGCCAGGTTATTTATGGTCTTTGTTTACTCATATATTTATGTGATTTATGCTAACATCACTAATACTTGTCCTTTTTGTTTTTGTTTTGTTTTTTCTCTTCTTGTCGGCGCGCCGAGGGTCGATTGGAAACAGCCTCCCTGCTCTATCGGGCAGAGGTAAGGCTTACGTACATATTACCATCCCCAGACCCCACCCTGTGGGACTATACTGGGTAGTTGTTGTTGTTGTTGTTGATAAGCCAATATGTAATTCTCAAGAGTTTGACAAGTTCTAAAAGTTCATTTGCTCTTCCAATATCAAATGAATTACAAGCCTACCAGAGAAGTTGACGCTGCCTTTCAACCAAAACGGAAAAAGATACTAGTGGTATATAAAATAAAATCCCATCTAAAAGGTTTGGTTGTGGTAAGATATAAATCCAACATTTTGACCATTTACAAGGCACTGTGTTAGAGAACTTGCTCAAAAAATGTGCAATCTTTGTTGATTAGTGGCTTAAACATTATCATCTACCAAACAATGATTTAAAAGACGCGGCAGGGGCTCAAAGTCAAAGTCCACAAATATAAGGATCAAAATCCAAAATCGGATGAAGTTGGCCACCAGCTAATATCAATCAATTAACTATACTTCCAGCCTACTCTAGTTGGGGTTGCCCATATGAATCTCTGCATCCATTGGGCCTCCTCTAATTCTCAATCCCTAACGTTGTTTAGTTTTTTGCTTTTTTCTAACAAAAAAGCACTGAAACAAACTTATGTAGTTAAGTCTCATAAATAGTGCACAAGAATTATGCTGAATACACTTCAGGAGAACCTCAGAACAATGTAACCAAATACAGCTAAAAATGCAGTACAACCATCACATAGAATTGCGTGATCAGCAATGTACAACATCAAGAAAAAGAGAATACCGCAGAGAGAAATTACTTGCATACATTTAGTATAAAATAAAGCTTAACATATCATAAAGAAAAACTGAAAAGAGTGGTTAAGAAACCCGAATTACAGACTCATCAAAAGAATGAAAAAAAATACAGTGGGAGAAGCCAAATTTTAAAGCCTATAATCAATAAACTACACTTCAATCCCAAATTAGCCCATTTCAACTATATGACCCATTTGTGTTAGTTGCTCTCTGTTCAGGTTCATTTCATTATAATATCGTAACTAGACTATTGTTTTGAAGCCTAATAAATACTACTATTAATTAAGACACGAATAAGGAATGAGAAGTAGAATTACCTGAAGAGCCTGGAGAAGGGCAAGACTTTGCCGATTTTGTCCAAAGACAGAGGAGGCATCTTCCTTCTACCTATTCACCCTAAAAACTATTCTCACTTCTAAACATTTTCTAATTGATTAGGGCTTCAGCTACAAGGTAAAGGGGCTGCAGACTGCAGTTGTGGGTCTTCGCTCGATTTCGGGTCGGAAAGGATCCGACTAGTTTTCATATGGCTTAAATATATTTATAGTTTAAACTATTTAAATATTAGCTAATTTTATTCAAACTTCCTAAAGTTTAAACCACGAAATTCAAACTTCAGGCATCATTTCTTAAAGTTCAAAAATTATATCCTAAAGTTCAAATTTTATGTCCTTAGTACTTCAAAATTCCGGACACTAAGTCCAAAATTTCAAAATTACGATACTTAATTTGTCACGACCCAAAACCCGACTCGTCGTGATGGCGTCTATCGTGAAACTAGGCCAGCCTTAAATCAAAAATCAACCTGATAATAATAAGTTTGAAAATATTTACGGAAACTTTTAAAAGTTAAAGAACTATTTGAAACATAAGAAATTTCAAGAATAAATATAATCCAGCCCAAAAACGGGGTGTCACAGAGTGCATGGACGTCTAAGGAAAAATACATAATCTCCTATAATGTCTAAGGGAACAACTAAAATACAACTGGTAAGTAAGGTGGAGAGCCAAGCCTGCGAACGTCGTGCAGGTACCTCAATAATCTTCTAAGTCAGAAGCCTCGATCAAACATCCGCCACTGGATCCAATATGCCTGAATCTGCACACAAGGTGCAGGGGGTAACGTAAGTATACCAACTCAGTAAATGACAAGTCCAACCTTTGGACTGATAGGTAGTGACGAACTCAACCTCCTCAAGGGTAACAGAAATAATTTACAGAAACGCATGCATGCTTTTAGTCAAATAAACAACTCGAACAGTAAAACAAAGTAAGTATGAACAAGGTAAAGGAGTGTAGCTCTAATACATCTACATGTCAATGTACATGCTGTATGAAATGCACCATACTGAGTGCCTCAACGCCCATAATCTCAAATGCTCGTCCACTCAATACGTATATGGATTATACGACCTAGGGAAGATCCATCTCAGAATATATACATCACTGATAGCAATCACTCGTTACTGAGAAAGACCATTCCAGCCTACAGAGAAGATACAACTCTAGATAATATCAATAACCAACTCACAACTACTTGGTATTGTATATGGCTCACAAGGCCCAGTGAGGATCCATCCCGAAATATATACACATTACTGACGATAGTCATCCAGTACCGAGGAAGGCCATTCCAGCCTATGGAGAAGATCCATCTCCAAATATAAATATTTCGGATAAGATCCATGTCCAGGGAAGATCCATCCCTCAATATCATCAATTGTGCTTACTGGGGGTGTAAAGACATTGAAGGTGCTTCTCTCTTTAGCCCAAGCGCTATAACAATGCCAACGAAGGCATGTTCACTATCTCGTTGTGGCATGCAGCCCGATCCCAAACTGTTACTCATTATCAGGCTCTTAGCCTCACTTAGTCATCACTCTCCAGTCTCATACACACAGGCTCAAAATGTCATGATACTAGCCCGAACAATGATATGATGTGTCAAATAACAATAACAAGACTGAGACTTGATATAAGCCATGAACAGGATTGAGTACAAAATATCAATGAAGCAAATGATATGATAGCAAGAAATGACCTCTCATGTCACAACAGTGTTGGCGTGAAGTCTTAACATGATAATTAGCATGATTTGCAGTTCATTAACTTAATCACATAATTACAACACAGGTATCAGCAAGAAAGAGTCACTAAGTGGTGCCATAAAATAACCCAGATCCCAATTCTCACGGTGCACACCCACAAGCCCGTCACTTGGCATTTGCGTCACCTCAATAGTAATCATAGAACATATAGTTTAGGGTTTCGAACCCTCAGAATCAAGTTCGGAAGCGTTACTTACCTCAAACCAAGCCAAACTCCAGCCTCTGACGCCCTTGCCTCTCGGTTCGGCCTCCAAATGTCCCGAATCTAACCAAAATCAGTTTATAACCATCAATATACGCTAAAGGAGTGAAACCCATACGAATATTATGGATTTAACTCGAAAATCCTGAATATTGACCAAACCTTACCCCGGGACCACGTCGCGGATTCCGATAAAATTCACAAACTAGAATTCTTACACTCTCACGAGTTCATACATACCAAATACACCAAAATTCGGCCTAAAATGACCTCTTAAATTACTAAATTAAAGTATCAATTTTCAAGTCTTGAATCCCCAATTTTAACCACTAAATTCCACAAATTTCCTACCTAAATAGTAAAATATCACCTTAGAAATAAGTTTTGGTTCCAAAAATCTTACCCCCACGAAATCCCCTTGAAATCCCTCTTCAATTTGCTCCCACAAGCTCCAACCCGTATGAGAAAGTGATGAAATAACCTAGAAATTCAGAAGGCCTTTATTTATATGTTCTGCCCCAGCGATACCGCACCTGCAGTCATATTCTCACATCTGCGGTCCCAGGTGTGCACCAGCAGAAATCACTTATCCGCCCAAAATCAAACTTGTGCTCAAATGCCCGTACATGCGCCATCATAGGTGCGGCCAACTCTATGCATGTGCGACTCCAGTCCTTCACAGACTTGGCCACATCTGCGACCCTTTTATCGCTTCTGCAGGCCCGTACCTGCGGTCCCAATCTGCATGTGCGGTTATGACATGAACTCAGCACCTGAAATTGTTGTACTTTCCTCTTAATTTCTTCCTCTTTTAGTTTTAGTAATATGATTTAGTATCACAATTAAGAAGTCACACAACTTTTTTTTTATTATTATTTTTATTTGTGTACAATTATGATTAATAGTACTACTATTATGGAGTTTCAATATGTAAATTTTTTACGAAGAAATTGATGTTAAATTGAATTCCAAAAATTATTATTTGACTTAGGTATGGTATTTCAATAATGTTATTCTTTCGTACGGAGAATTGCTTATGTCATAATTAAACTTATGTAAATTCCAATCGTCAGCTATTGTGAGACAAATCGGCAAATGCGTAACCAACAAATCTGCTAACCTCTATTTTAAAAGGTAGAACTGGGACACGTCTGGGGCTCGCCTCGGGGTGGAGCATGTTGAAGTTTGACAAACAATTTTGCCAATAGTAGTCCCACATCGGTGGGAAGAAGATTTTGGGGGGATTTTCCCCCTATAAAAGAAGGCCTAATGTTTAGGATTTAAACACACCTCTCATTTGCCTTCTTATCTTCTTAAGGCATTTGTATCTTCTCTTTAGTATTATTTCACTTGTATTTGGAGTGGAATAAAATATTGGTTGTGTCCGAGGAGTAGGCAAAATTAGCCGAACCTCGTAAATTCTGGTGTTCTTTATATTGTTGCTTTATTGTCTTATTTATTATTTGGTGGTTGCCATAATTTTTGGTATAGTAGTTGTGACTCATTCACACTATATACATTTGGCTTCCGCAACAATTGGTATCAGAGCCAAGGTATTATCTCGGTATGCTTTGTGGTTGCAGCGTAGTCTGATCTTCCACATCAGAAAAGATTTATCTTGGTAACTGAGTCAAGGTTCTTTCTCGGTATGCTCTGTGGTTGCAGCTTAGTCTGATCTTCCACATCAGAAAGGAAATAATCTTGTTTTATGTCGTCAGCTATTAAATAATATTTGTGTCAAAGATGGGAGACAATAAACAAGAAGAATCTACATCAAGTGTCAGCAATACGTCATCATTGGCATCTTCGCTTATGACAAGAATTGTGTCAAATGCGAAATTTGCGGTAGAAACTTTTGACGGGTCCGGACATTTTGGGATGTGGCAAGGCGAGGTTCTAGATGTCCTTTTTCAACAAGGGCTAGATCTTGCTATTGAAGAAAAGAGACCAGATGGTATTGGAGAAGAAGATTGGAGAATTATCAATCGTGTTGCTTGCGGTACCATTCGATCATACCTTGCTAGAGAGCAGAAATATCCATACACAAAGGAAACTTCTGCAAGTAAATTATGGAAAGCACTGGAGGATAAATTTTTGAAGAAAAACAGTCAAAATAAATTGTACATAAAGAAGAGACTGTTTTACTTCACCTATGTTCCTGGTACCACGATGAATGAACATATCACCAGTTTCAATAAGTTGGTCACGGATTTGCAAAATATGGATACAACTTATGATGATGGTGACTTGGCCTTGATGTTGTTGGCGTCACTTCCCGACGAGTACGAGCACCTTGAAACTACTCTACTCCATGGAAATGACGAAGTTTCTCTCAGAGAAGTTTGTTCGGCTTTGTACAGCTATGAACAAAGAAAGCGAGAAAAACAGAAGGGCGGAGAAGGAGAAGCACTGTTCGTGAGGGGTCGTCCTCAAAATCAAACGAGGACAAGGAAAGGAAGATCTAAGTCAAGATCTAAACCCAACAAAGATGAATGTGCCTTTTGTCGAGAAAATGGGCACTGGAAGAAAGACTGTCCGAAGTTGAATAATAAGGACAAACATAACAATGGAAAGGCCCTTATGGATTCAAATGTAGCTGATTGTGATGATTCGGATTTCTCATTAGTTACAACTGAGCCGTCAACGTCATCAGACATATGGTTGATGGACTCGGCTTGTAGCTATCATATGTGTCCCAACAGGGATTGGTTTGTGGACTTTCAAGAAGGAGAATATGGAGTCGTCCAAACAGCGGATAACAACCCTCTTACCTCATATGGAATTGGTTCAATACGATTGAGGAACCATGATGGAATGATCAGAACATTAACAGATGTTCGATATGTACCGGGTTTGAAGAAAAATCTCAACCATGATGGAATGATCAAAACATTAACAGATGTTTGATATGTACCAGATTTGAAGAAAAATCCCGTCTCTATCGGAGCCCTAAAATCAAAAGGGTTCAAAATTATTCCATAAAATGGAGTGATGCGAGACGTCTAGTGACAATAAAGAGGCAGAAGCAACCACGCTATGGCACATACGCCTGGGACATGTTGGAGGAAAATCCTTGAAAACTCTATCAGATCAAGGGTTGTTGAAAGGGATAAAGGCTTGCAATTTGGAGTTTTGCGAGCATTGTGTCAAAGGGAAACAGACAAGGGTTAAATTTGGTACAATAATCCATAATACTAAAGGCATTTTGGATTATGTACACTCTGACGTTTGGGGTCCTTCCAAAACACCTTCATTGGGTAGGAAGCACTATTTTGTGACCTTTGTTGATGATATTTCCCGAAGAGTATGGGTGTATGCAATGAAGAGCAAAGATGAAGTGCTGGGAATTTTTCTCAAATGGAAGACGATGGTGGAGAATCAAACGGGCAGAAGGATCAAGTGTATTCGCACAAACAATGGAGGTGAATACAAAAATGATCATTTCAATAAGGTTTGTGAAAATGATGGCATCGTCCGACACTTCACTGTCAGACATACACCACAACGGAATGGAGTGGCAGAAAGCATGAACCGGACCTTGCTGGAGAAGGTACGGTGTATGTTGTCCAATGCTGGCTTGGGCAAAGAATTTTGGGCTGAGGCAATTACATATGCATGCCACCTCATTAATCGCTTACCATCTGCTGTTATTGATGGCAAGACACCATTTGAAAAATGGTATGGAAAGCCTGCTGTAGATTATGACTCTTTGCACGTATTTGGCTCAACTGCATATTATCATGTGACGGAGTCAAAATTGGATCCAAGGGCAAAGAAGGCTATTTTTATGGGGATTACTTCTGGAGTCAAAGGACATCGCTTATGGTGTCCTATGACAAAGAAAGTAATATTCAGCAAGGATGTTACCTTCGATGAATCTTCTATGGTAAACAAGGTAACAAATGAAGATACCAAACAAGATGATGGTGCTTCTAAGCATGTGGAGTTTGAGGGAAAATTTATTTTTCCTACACAAGAAACAGGGGAGGAAACAAATGAAGATTATCCTCTGGAAGGAGAGCCAGTAGAGGAGATTCCAACTCAGGAACCTCAACAACAACTTGAATCAATAGCAACCAGCAGGCCAAAAAGGAAAGTAACAAAACCTGTTCATCTCATAGAGACAGTTGCTTGTGCAACCGCAATTGCAGCTGATGATGTTCCCACCACTTATAAAGACGCAGTCCAAAGTTCAGAAGAAGATAAGTGGAGGATTGTCATGAATGATGAATTACAGTCCCTTCATCGGAATCATACATGGAGATTGGCCAATCTCCCGAAGGGAAAGAAAGCAATTGGGTGCAAATGGGTATTTGCAAAGAAAGAAGGATTTCCTAACCAAGAAGATGTTCGCTACAAAGCAAGGTTGGTGGCCAAAGGATATGCTCAAAAGGAGGGAATTGATTACAATGAAGTATTTTCTCCAGTTGTAAAACATTCCTCCATTCGAATTATGTTGGCTTTGGTAGCACAATTGGATTTGGAACTAGTTCAGATGGATGTAAAAACTGCATTTTTACATGGAAACTTGGAGGAGGAAATCTATATGACTCAGCCAGAAGGATTCAAAGTTGTTGGAAAGGAAAACATGGTGTGCAAACTTGAAAAATCATTGTACGGGTTGAAACAATCTTCTAGACAATGGTACAAGCGATTTGACAAGTTTATGTTGCAGCAAGGGTACAAGAGAAGCAAATACGATCATTGTGTGTATTTGCGCAGGCTTAAAGATGATTCCTTTATATATCTTCTCCTATATGTTGATGATATGTTGATAGCTTCCAAGAATTCGGAAGAAATTGATAAGTTGAAGATTCAACCGAAGAAGGAGTTCGAGATGAAGGATCTGGGTGAGGCGAAGAAAATTCTTGGCATGGAGATAATAAGAGATAGACGTTCAAAGAAACTCTGTTTATCTCAGAAAGAATATTTGAAGAGAGTACTACAACGTTTTGGCATAGATGACAAGACTAAGCCAGTTAGTACTCCACTTGCTCCCCATTTTAAGCTAAGTACTACTATGTCGCCATTGGATGAAGTTGAACGAGTGTATATGTCAAAGGTACCATACACAAATGTTGTTGGTAGCTTGATGTATGCAATGGTCTGTATGAGACCTGACATTCCACAAGATGTTGGAATTATTAGCAGTTATATGCATGATCGAGGAAATGAGCATTGGCAAGCAGTAAAGTGGATTCTACGGTATATTCATAATACTGTAGATGTCGGGTTAGTTTTTGAGCAGGAAGGCAATCAGTCTGTAGTTGGATATTGTGACTCAGATTTTGCGGGTGATCTGGACAAACGAAGATCAACTATTGGTTATGTGTTTACTTTTGCAAAGGCACCAGGTTAGTTGGAAGTCTACTTTGCAGTCAACAGTTGCTTTGTCTACAACAGAGGCAGAGTACATGGCTATTACAGAGGCTGTGAAGGAGGAAATTTGGCTTCAAGGATTGCTAAAGGAGCTTGGTGTTGAACAAAAAGGTATCACAATTTTTGTGATAGTCAAAGTGCTATTCAATTAGCGAAGAACCAAGTTTATCATGCAAGGACGAAGCACATTGATGTTCGGTATCATTTCGTACGAGAAATCATAGAAGAAGGTGGAGTCACGGTGAAGAAAATTCATACTACGGAGAATCTTGCTGATATGCTAACAAAGGTGGTGACTGCGGTCAAATTTCAACATTGTTTGGATTTGATCAACATTGTTGAACACTGAAGATTGAAGATGAAGACACAACCAAAATTTGTTGTAGAGAGAAAATTGAAGATGTGAAATTTTTGTCAAGGTGGAGATTTGTTGAAGTTTGACAAACAATTTTGTCAATAGTAGTCCCACATCGGTGGGAAGAAGATTTTGGGGGGATTTTTCCCCTATAAAAGAAGGCCTAATGTTTAGGATTTAAACACACCTCTCATTTGTCTTCTTATCTTCTTAAGGCATTTGTATCTTCTCTTTAGTATTATTTCACTTGTATTTGGAGTGGAATAAATTATTGGTTGTGTCCGAGGAGTAGGCAAAATTAGCCGAACCTCGTAAATTCTGGTGTTCTTTATATTGTTGCTTTATTGTCTTATTTATTATTTGGTGGCTGCCATAATTTTTGGTATAGTAGTTGTGACTCATTCACACTATATACATTTGGCTTCCGCAACAGAGCACTCATAAAACGCCCCTGAGCTTATATATGGGGCTTATTTCCGTGAGACTTACGCCCCGAACACGCCCAACGCTCAGTGTACTGGGCTCGCCTAATGGAATTTTATGCAATCGTATGTAGCTAACCTTGTAAATCCTCAAATTTTCTTAATAAATCTTCGACTATTCAAAATTACTTTTTTCTTAATCATAAATTATTACGTTGAGAGTATTTTATGTCATAATTAAATTAAAGTTATTGCACGTTATCTATTAAGACTGCTATGATAGCTAATTTTAAATAAATCTTATATTTAAAAATTATTTATTTATTAACTTTTGTTATGTCTTTATTATATAATAGTCCATAATTTTTTTTATAATAATTTTTCTAGATATTCTTTTTCGTGTTTACGAGATACTACTTATTAATTTAATAGTTCAGTATTAGCTAGTAACTATTTACAAATAATTAGTTATCATGATATTGTACGGTGAATTATGTGTCACTTTGTTATGATTTTGTGATTTTAATATAATTTTTATAATTATTTTTTATTTTATACTATCTTAAAATTCTTGAAACTAGTAAAATTTAAAGATCCGTGGGACTTACGCCCCTTGTCTCAAGGCTTACGTGTCGCCTCATCAGAGGTAAAATGTCTCGCCTTATGCCTCGCCTTTTGAAACACTGCTGCTAACTATTTATATTTCACACTCTTTATACCTATATCGAGCACTCATAGGCACACACCTACATAATTACATTCATGCATTATTCTCAAAATTATTAATCATTTCTTGAAAAATGTCAGTGTAACGAAATTGTTTACTTTGATATATGACATATCTTGGCATCCTTATGGTCAATGATTGACGAACTGTCTCACGAAGATAACGTCAAATATTTTTGCCACAACGGTTAAGATAGTGATTAAAACTCAAGAATAAAATATCCCTCATCTTTCTTCTTTTAAGGCAATAAATACTTATTTAATAACCAAATCAAAACGGAGTTACATCGAGAAAATATTCCTGTTTTTGTAAAAGAGAAGCAGTATAAAAACTAAACATAAAGGATAGGAATTTTCAGTTACATGATATCGATTTTATATGATAAAGCTATTACATATTATAAGAAATTTGAAACATGTAATATCCACAAGAAAAAGGAATTAATCAATGTTCTAGAAGTAGGAAATATCGACAAGAAACTATTTTATTTTGTTTGTTATGTTACTAAATTTAAAGAAAATTCTAACAATTCAAAGTTGCTGAAAGATCTTATTTTGAAGCTATTATTAGCATACATAAAAAGTGGAGATTCCATTAGATCACACATAACATAAGGAACTTGATTAGAATAAGTAAGACCTGATTAGCTGTATTTTAGTAAAGGGCCATGCAGCAGCATTATTTGGTTGTTTTCTTGGATTTCCTTTGTTTTGTTTTTGTTTGCTTCTTTGAATATATATGTTTTTGTGGGGTTCTATGTTTTGTGTACGCCATCATTGTAGCCACGAGCATTTGATCCTTGTTCCAATTATACTAATTTCTTGTGGACCTAATTAAACATTATTTGATAGATCCCTTTTGGCTGCTCTTAATCAATTCCCGAACAGTTAATCATCTAGGCAAGCAGGGGAAAAATAAAACTAGAGAATGTTGAAGCTTTTGTAAAATCTTTAGAAGAAATGCGTTCAAGTTTTGACAAGAAATTAACAATAAGAAAATTTCCAGTTTGACCAAACAACCACAGATTTCTTCATATTCTTTGGAGTATACTAAGAGTTTTATCTAAATTATCATTTATTTTTATATTACATGTCTTACTTAATGAACATACCATTAACTGAAGCAGTGAGGACAGAGATTTGGAAAAAGAAAAAGTATAAAAACAGTAACTACCAGAAATGACTGCCATAAGAGAACACAAACTAATCCTCTATGGGCGGCCTTATCACGCCTCGCCCACCCCGGGAAAGGAGTACGGAACATCTAGAAGCCCCTATCCTACAACTCTGATACTAGACCACCAGACTTTACTGTAAAGGGTCATGTCCTCGGAAATCCGCATCCTGGCCATGTCCTGTCTAATTACCTCTGCCCATTATCTCTTAGGCCTCCCTCTGCCTCGCCTCACACCAACCACCGCTAGCCGCTCACAACTCCTCACCGGGGCATCGGATCTTCTCCTCCGTACATGCCCGAACCACCGAAGCCTCACCTCTCGTATCTTCTCATCCACTGGGGCCACCCCCACCTTCTCCCGAATAACTTCGTTCCTAATCTTATCTAACCTGGTGAGCCCGCACATCCACCTAAGCATTATCATCTCCGCAACCATCATCCTCTGAACATGAGATTTCTTCACCGGCCAATATTCCGTCCCATACAGCATGGCAGGTCTAACTACAGCTATATAAAACTTCCCTTTGTGTTTTTGTGGCACTTTCTTATCACACAAGACTCCTGATGCAAGCCTCCACTTCGACCACCCCGCCGCTATATGGTGAGTGACATCCCCGTCGATCTCCCCGTCCCAGGATCACCGATCCAAGGTATCCGAAACTATCCTTCTTGGCTTTGGCCTTAGGTCCAATCATCACGCTCCCTCCCACTTCGCTCGGCTCAGCTCTAAACTTGCACTCCAGATATTCTGTCTTAGACCTGCTTAATTTGAACCCCTTAGACTCGAGAGTCTGTCTCCATTCCTCTAGCCTCTCGTTAACACCGACCCTCGTCTCGTCTACCAGGACTATGTCATCAACAAATAGCATACACCAAGGTACATCCCCTTGAATATGCCACGTCAAAGCATCCATCACCAAGGCAAACAAGAGGGGGATAAGCGTAGAGCCTTGATAGAGCCCCATAACCACCAGGAAATTGTCTGAGTCGCCACCTACTGTCCTGACCCGGGACTTAGCTCCATCGTACATGTCCTTGATTACTCTGATGTAGGCTTTCGGCACGCTCTTAGCCTCCAGGCACCTCCATAGCACCTCCCTTGGGACCTTGTCATATGCCTTCTCCAAGTCGATAAACACCATGTGCGGTTCTTTTTCTTATCCCTGAATTGTTCCACCAATCTCCTAACGAGGTGGATAGCTTCTATAGTGGAGCGACCCGGCATGAAACCGAACTGGTTCACCGATATAGATGTCATATCCCTCACCCTCGCCTCGATCACCCGCTCCCAGACCTTCATGGTGTGGCTTATTAATTTGATGCCCCTATAGTTGTTGCAACACTGGATATCCCCTTTGTTCTTATACAAGGGCACCACTGTACTCCACCTCCACTACTCCGGCATCCTTTTGGACCTGAAGATCTCATTGGACAACCTGGTGAGCCCCTCCACTCCTGGATTACCCATGCATTTCCAGAACTCCACCAGGATTTTGTCTGGCCCGGTCGCTCGACCTCTACTCATCCTACGCAAAGCCCCCACGACCTCTTCCACCCTAATGCGCCTGCGGTACCCTAAGTCTCTATGACGCTCTGAATATCCCAGCTCCCCTAGTTCTATGCTTTGGTCCCCTTCCTCGTTGAGAAGGTCTCGGAAGTACGTCTGCCATCTCTGTTTGACTTGAGACTCCCCCATCAGGACTCTACCATCCTCATCCTTGATACACCTAACCTGGTCCAGGTCCCGCGCCTTCATTTCCCTTACTTTGGCTAACTAGAATAACTTCTTTTCCCCGCCTTTATCCCCCAATTTTTCGTACATGCGACCAAAAGCCGCATTTTCGGCATTCGTGACCGCCAATTTCGCTTCCTTCCTTTCCACCTTATAGCTCTCTCTGTTCACCCGCCTTTCTTCCTCGCTCGTGCTCCCTGCCAACTTCGCAAAAGTAGCTTTCTTCACCTCTACATTTCCTTGCACTACATCGTTCCACCTCCAGTCGCCCTGATGTCTGCCCAGATAGCCTTTGGTTACCCTTTGATATTCTATGCTACAAAACTATTACTAATAACTTGAATATTAATGTTAAACCATAAAAGATGAAATAGATTCCTATTTGACTCAAAAGAGATTACAATCTTTTTGAATAAATCAATAAATGAAAATCATCGAGTAAATTTTAGGCAAGCATAATAATCTCTAGAACAAAAAAAAATGTAAGATGAACACAATAGATAATATTTCCTGATCTTGTGAGGATCAGTAATTGAATGTTAGAGATGCTAATAATTCTTTTTATAGAAGAGTATTACAATTAATGTTCTGCCTTTGAGAAAGATCGAAATATTAGAGCCTTTATGTAAGGCCCCGGAAAATTTCGCTAAGTAATATAGGATTCTGTGGTGCCACGTAGGCTAATTATTATATTTTATGTGCTATGAACATTATGGACATAAATTAGACTTGCTAAATATGAGTATGAGTCTTATGGTAAGTGATATGAGGTCCAAATGAAAGCCCAAGTGTAAGCCAAATAGGAAACTTTTCGAAATAGGCCAAATTTCCAAATGGATTCACACAAGGCTCCACTTTAAACGATCATATATAATTCTTTATAAGGTTTTATGTGTTGAATGGCATATCAAATGAAAGCGCTTTGAGTCTAGTTTCCAACGCTTCAAACCGTTCGTCATTTGGACATTCCTACACAAAGTTATGATCAAATTACCAAAGGCTGGAAAATGCGATCCTGTGTCAAGTCAAATCTGCGGTCCGCATGTTCGTTCTGCGGTCCGCATCTTGACCGCATCTTGAACCAGTGTAGCTCATTTTTGGCTGCCGATTTTGCGGTGCATTTTGCGGCCCGCATGTCCATTCTGCGGTGCATTCTGCGATAGCAGAATTGACATCGCAGGGTTATTCTTCTAATTTTTATAACCCGACCCCATTTCAATATATAGGCTTTGGGGTTCATTTTGGGGTCATTTCTTACTGATTTTAGAGAGAGGTGAGAGTATTTTAGAGAGAGAAGGAGGAACCCAACATCCAAATCATCCAAATCTTGCATCAATCTTCAAGAATCAAGAACCCAATAGCAAGTTCTTCATCTAAGAGGTAAGATTCTATACCCTAGGGTTTAATTTCGAGTTTGGTGTATAAGATGAGTTATTGATGTATGATTCTTGGGTTTATTAGTATTGTGTATACATGCATGTACAACTTAGGTTTATGGGAAGATTGTTTAACTTAAATAACTAAAGATTGGGTTAGGGAATGAAGGAAGTCTTAAAAAGGGATTCGAAATCAAGATGCTCAACTAGTGTTTGATAAATTGTTCAAATGAGCTAGTTTCATGAATATCTTTCTAATATGTGTTTAATTTTGTTATGTATCATAGTAGATTGGAATTGCTAGAGTTTTTGGAGTGTTGTAGTAACTTAAGGAAAGCTCAATCGAGGTATGTATGGCTAACTTTGATTCTTGTGAAATCACCCTTATGTGTGCAATTCGTTTGGCATGTGTTAATTTGAGAGATTGTGTGTAATTTGTTGATTTTGTTGTTGGGTATCTAATTAATGTTAAACTAAATGTGGTGTGGTATGAAATATGAATTGAAAGATAACAAGGGAATTGGAATTGGTGAAGAATTGTGAATAATGGTTATGATGGCCTTTATGGCACCTTGTGGAAAAGAAACGAAACACTTGAGAATTGGTTTATTGTGGAAAATTGTTGAACATACTTGTGTGAATATTTTTGATTATGCAAATATTGTAACTTGGTTGTGATATTGGCTTGATAAGTAATTGAGAACATGGAACAATGTGCAAGTTGCTTATTTGAACTTGTTGAAATTGTGTGTAGTACCTTATCTGCTGTTTGAAATTGTTGAAATTGTCAACTGTAAGGCGGGGTCGTGTTGCGCGCCGCAACGTGGGGAAATAAGGTGTGGGTTGGGGTGATAAGGGTGGCCGAGGTAATAAGGGTGGTCGGGGCAATAAGGATGGAAAGCGATCGAAATCGCTATTGAAAAATTGATACAAAAATCAATAATGTGAAATTGTGAAAGGAAACAGCAGGAGAGTTTGCAACCTGTGGGGCACTGATTGCCCCTATGTTTGACTACTTGCAATTTGTGTGGTTGATTGGTTGTTGTTCTATTTGTTTACCTTGAACGTGTTTGTGTTGAGGCTTATCTGAAATGAGTAAAAGGTGGAAAACATGGTTGGCCGGCTTGATTAGTTTTGATGTAATTTAATGGCTTGAGTTTACTTGGGACAAAGTTTGTCCATACATACCAGTACAATTCAAGTGTACCGACGTCCCTTTTGTCGGTGGCGCTACATTCGTGTTATGATTGTAGGTGGTTCAGTAGTAGGCACTTCAGCGCATCGACAGTAGCATCCTTCATCTTCCACTGCCCGTTTTGGTGAGCCCCTTTCCTTTCGGGGCCCTACGTGGCTCATGCCACTCTTGTTTAGGCTTTATTTTGATTTTGTGTAAGGTATAGCCGGAGCCTTGTTACCGGCAAGTATTGTATCGTCCTTTGTATCCTAGAGGTTCCGTAGACATGTAAACTGTGGGATTCGAGGCTCATGTATATATTATGTTGGGCGTTGTAAAAACTGTAAACTTGTTAATGAATCACTCGCATGGTTATGTTTGTATATTGTGAAATCGGTTATAATTGGTAAGGTATTTGGTTAATGAGAAATAATCAACACAGGGGTAACACGTGGGAATGAAAGGCACCCAGGTCCGCTTGACTGGGGCTACCTAGTCAGGCGCCGGTCATGTCCCTCGATTTGGGGCGTGACAAACTTGGTATCAAAGCCTAAGGTTTTAAAGTGTCCTAGGATGTCTCGGAGCCGTGTCTAGTAGTGCCCTTCTTATCGGTGTGTTGTCGACCACATCATATAAGTTGGGGGCTGCACGGGCATTTAGGAATTTACCCATTTCTTTGATATTCCGGATCGTGCGATATGGCTCAAGATATGGAGCTAATTTCCTCTCTAAGTATTAACCTCAATATTGGTAATTTTGATATCATAATCTGTGAATTTGAGCATGTAAGGTGAGATTTATCTCACCATTAAGTCCAAGTGGATCATCCAAGGACTTGTTAGAAGAATGTGTTGAGCCATGGAGTGATTGGTAGAACTTGTTGTTAAGGAGAGTACCCTTGTTCCTACTAATGTCACTGCACCACCAGATCATGTAGTATATCATCGGTATGTACGGCTAAAACCCCGTCTCTTAGAAATTAAGCTTCCATGGTGTCCGCGTAAATGTTGTAGGTTCAAAATATAATTGATGCAGTATTCATTTTGTTATGTTAAGCGAATTATTGTTGTGAAAATATATGCAGGAGGCACTTCTTCATTTGTTTAATATATTATTCTTAGTAGATGAGGATATGTATAGAATGTGAACTATGTGCTAAAATGACTAGACTTCAAGTCAAGTTTAAATAGATATTTTGATGCCAAATTTTGTGAGAAAACTTGTTATGGTTGATTCTTCCAAATTGTTCTTATGTGTACTAAAAGGATTTGATTGATTGTGACTAGTTGATGGTAATATACAAAGATATTTGGAAGCAAAGAAAGTGAATGTGTAAATGTGGTAAGATTGAACTTTGGATTCTTGTTGTAATTGATACTTTACATGAATTGGTGTTGTGACCCGATGTTTGTGAAAGATGCATTCCAATATGATCAATGTGCTATTATTGACAACATAAAATGGGTGCAAGGGGTATGAATCATGCATTGAAATGTGAAGGCCTTAAATTGAAATTGAAGCAGCATATATTAAATAAAACTATGTGAAGTCCTCCGTGCATAGACATGTTGAAATAAGTCAAATGCTTTTGAGAAACAAAATGTAGACAATGTGTCGAGAACTCGAAATGAAATTGTACCTGGTGATACTTGTGACATGAGGGAATATGAAACAGATTATGATGTTGATGTGAAATATGAGAAAATGATGTGAAATGCGAGGAACAAGAGATTGTGTTATGAAATGTGGCCTAGTGCCAAGTCTGATGTGATAATTATGGCCCTAAGAGTCGATGGACAAATATACGTGAAAATGGTATGATTCTTTTATTTGATAATGTGGTGATCATTTAAAGTGTTTAATTCGTAATTGTGATTTCCTTATTATTGTATGAAGCACATAGGTGTATAATCTGATATGTGAACCCTACGGAAGGGCTATGATATGCATCCTATAGGTATGGAACTTATGTGAAAACTATGTGATCCATTTTATTTGGTAATGTGGTGATTGTTTAAACTTTTTGTTAAACCCTTATGATTTCCTTGCCCTTGCATAGATATATTCTTAAAAAGAATCCAAATTACAAAATAGATCATGCACATGCTCTTTTAATGAGACGTATTATTTACAAATTCTCCCGATCACAGTTCTTGTATGTACAACCTCCTATGGAATTGACCTCTATAATTATGTTCCTGAATTGAGTTATAACACTATTGATATTTCCTACTTGTTTTTCCTAAATTCTCAACAAAGGACTATTCCCGATGAATTTCTTACAGAAACGCCTCATTTAAATTGACAACATCTGCTCACTTGTGCCTATACATGCACCATTGTAAAGTTTGTACATGTGGTGCCAAGTTCCATGCAAAGTATTCAAGATTTGTGATCCTTCCCGAGTCATTCTTTTTCTCAGTTGTGTATATGGCTTATATGGCTTGAGCTGCCAATCTACTCTCTTGCAAGTAACACCATGACAACCTTCTTACTATCAAGAAACGTAAAAGCATGCATCTACACTTATCCTACAAGTACATGTCAATTGAAATGGTCACTGTGTGCATAAATATTTTTTGAAAATTGAGATCTTCGCACCCCATCATAGGAAGATCTTGTGTCGCCATAATTTTGGTTTCCACTTGAGATATCCCGTAGCAAGTAGCTCACTTGGTTTCTAGTGTTGTGGTTGCCCGTGATGTAGAATTGTATTGCAGTTTGGAAGATAGTATAACATAGGCATGTCCAACTCATAACGAATGATTATTCTCTCTTTATGTCTCCACAATGTTTTAATCGTATTCCTTATTTAGTGAATTCATTGTGCTAGTTACCTACACTTGTACGACAACGATAAGAGAACATTCCCTTCTATGTATCACTATGACACTTCCTTTTTCAAGTCAAAACCTATGGAGATCTCATCATGAACATTTGCAAACCTTCAGCGATTATTGTGCACTGTCTCATTGTGTTTGGTTTTCTTCACACCCTCAACTTCTAGAATTATGGACTATGTCATTGTCATGTGTGGAGAGTTTTACTACCCTTGGTATCTCACCTTCTTGGCTAGATATGAGTGTTATTTTCCTTCTCCCTGGAGCGTCGTGTTAACTATTAGAACCATCTAACCAATTCATAATTTTGCCCCAACATCAAGATTTCCTAGCTATTGACTTTCACTCATGAAAGGTCGAGATTAGATGACATAGGATTTTTGAACATATCATGAACATGTTGATTTGAATGAAAAAAAAAATGGTCGTAATTTTTAGTTCCCTCATATATGATCAATTACCAAAAAGTGTTAAGTTGTCTAGAATATGGTAATCTCACAAGCGTTCAATTATTTTCATCCTTATAGGCTTGTGGCATAGATTCCGTTCGTCAAGTAATGTTAAGAGTGTAATTTAACTTCGTGTATTTTGAATCCCATATCACATTCAAAGTGCTAGAGTATTCCTATTCGGGGTCGACGGATTTTCCCTACACTTTAGAAAATGAGTGGTTCACGTACTTGAGTATTCCTCCTTTATGGTTCCTATTTCCCATGTCCTACTTACTCTTATTCGTCATTTGTGTATTAATTGAGGTAGTCATAATGATTAACCATGTTAGTATTGTTAGTAGTAACATTTTCTGTCTCTTAGTATACAACCCCATAAAGTACTCTACCCAGTGCATTAATGGATTCTTGAAGAACTCCAGTCTGATCTTGAACTTTGTTGTCCCTCATTGATTAGATCCCGATCCATTGAGCATTGTAAGTTTAGACGAGTCAAAGATAAAGCTTCATAGTGTGGTCACATATATGTTGGGTAGGTAATTTTATGGTCAGTTTATGAAAGCACATCTTAGGGTAATTATTAAGGGTCATCAAGGGTTTAGTGTGAGTGTACCCCTAAAAATGTTATGTGAGTTGATAATAAAAGTAACATGATTGTATTACACATTAGGTTGCAATAGGTGTATGATATTCCCCATAACTGTTCCTCGTGTACTTTGTGTTTCCATATGCTTATGTCTAAGAATATAGTGATGAAAAAAAAATGTCGGTATGAATTGACTTGATTGAACCATATAATCATGGTAATATCCTATATTATGCACTAATAGCAAGAATCATAATGGCTTGACTTCATATGGACTGTTGATTGAAATGAAATTATATTCTTGTTGATGAACACCTTTGCGATTACATTAATGGCTGGTAAGGACTATTATGAATACATGATTGTTTGTTTACTATGAACTGACATCCTTGATGGTATGATGCCAAGTTATGGAATTGAGGGTTATTTTTGTTATCATGAATTGCAATATCCAGTGGAGTGAAAATTGTACAGTGGAAGTTATAAAAAGGTAAAGTCAATGGATAGTTATCTCATGCAAGATGTTATCCGTCATCCTTATTATGTATGTTTGGGAGTTGATATTATTTTTGAGAAGGTGTTATGATAATGCTTGTAAGTCGATAATGTCGCGTAGAAGGATAAATGTGTCGTGGAAGGAAAGTACTTTCGTTTGATTGAATACCAGTTAGTTTTGACTTGGAATGTACCATATAGGTATTTTGATGTAAAACTGTGTAGTCCATGTTCTGGTATCCATATGTTAATGTAGTTCTTATAATACTTGGACTAGGATTGTGGATATATACATTGTGGTGCTATGTACAGTTGTGGATGTGTGGTTAAGAAGATTTTGGTGATTCTCTGGCAGGTGGATAGGCCTAGTTACAAAGGAAACTCTGCCGAAATTTCTGAAAACTTTAGGAGTTAGTGAAAATTTTGAGACTGGAGGTAGGTTAGGAAAGAGATGTGTGTTGTTAAAGTGTTTGTGGAAGACTATACTCCTCATTCGAGGACGAATGATCCTAAGGAGGGGAGAATGTAAGGCCCCAAAAAATTTCGCTGAGTAATATAGGATTCTGTGGTGCCACGTAGGCTAATTATTATATTTTATGTGCTATGAACATTATGGACATAAATTAGACTTGCTAAATATGAGTATGAGTCTTATGGTAAGTGATATGAGGTCCAAATGAAAGCCCAAGTGAAAGCCAAATAGAAAACTTTTCGAAATAGGCCAAATTTCCAAATGGATTCACACAAGGCTCCACTTTAAACGATCATATATAATTCTTTATAAGGTTTTATGTGGTGAATAGCATATCAAATGAAATCCCTTTGAGTCTAGTTTCCAACGCTTCAAACCGTTCGTCATTTGGACATTCCTACACAAAGTTATGATCAAATTACCAAAGGCTGGAAAATGCGATCGTGTGTCAAGTCAAATCTGCGGTCCGCATGTTCGTTCTGCAGTCCGCATGTTCGTTCTGCGGTCCGCATCTTGACCGCATCTTGAACCAGTGTAGCTCATTTTTGGCTGCCGATTTTGCGGTGCATTTTGCGGCCCGCATGTCCATTCTGCGGTGCATTCTGCGATAGCAGAATTGACATCGCAGGGTTATTCTTCTAATTTTTATAACCCGACCCCATTTCAATATATAGGCTTTGGGGTTCATTTTGGGGTCATTTCTTACTGATTTTAGAGAGAGGTGAGAGTATTTTAGAGAGAGAAGGAGGAACCCAACATCCAAATCATCCAAATCTTGCATCAATCTTCAAGAATCAAGAACCCAATAGCAAGTTCTTCATCTAAGAGGTAAGATTCTATACCCTAGGGTTTAATTTCGAGTTTGGTGTATAAGATGAGTTATTGAGGTATGATTCTTGGGTTTATTAGTATTGTGTATACATGCATGTACAACTTAGGTTTATGGGAAGATTTTTTAACTTAAATAACTAAAGATTGGGTTAGGGAATGAAGGAAGTCTTAAAAAGGGGATTCGAAATCAAGATGCTCAACTAGTGTTTGATAAATTGTTCAAATGAGCTAGTTTCATGAATATCTTTCTAATATGTGTTTAATTTTGTTATGTTTCATAGTAGATTGGAATTGCTAGAGTTTTTGGAGTGTTGTAGTAACTTAAGGAAAGCTCAATCGAGGTATGTATGGCTAACTTTGATTCTTGTGAAATCGCCCTTATGTGTGCAATTCGTTTAGCATGTGTTAATTTGAGAGATTGTGTGTAATTTGTTGATTTTGTTGTTGGGTATCTAATTGATGTTAAACTACATATGGTGTGGTATGAAATATGAATTGAAAGATAACAAGGGAATTGGAATTGGTGAAGAATTGTGAATAATGGTTATGATGGCCTTTATGGCACCTTGTGGAAAAGAAACGAAACACTTGAGAATTGGTTTATTGTGAAAAATTGTTGAACATACTTGTGTGAATATTTTTGATTATGGAAATATTGTAACTTGGTTGTGATATTGGCTTGATAAGTAATTGAGAACATGGAACAATGTGCAAGTTGCTTATTTGAACTTGTTGAAATTGTGTGTAGTACCTTATCTGCTGTTTGAAATTGTTGTGTTTTAAGCTGTAAGGCGGGGTCGTGTTGCGCGCCGCAACGTGAGGAAATAAGGTGTGGGTTGGGGTGATAAGGGTGGCCGAGGTAATAAGGGTGGTCGGGGGCAATAAGGATGGAAAGCGATCGAAATCGCTATTGAAAATTGATACAAAAATCAATGATGTGAAATTGTGAAAGGAGACAGGCAGGAGAGTTTGCAACCTGGGGGGCATTGATTGCCCCTATGTTTGACTACTTGCAATTTGTGTGGTTGATTGGTTGTTGTTCTATTTGTTTACCTTGAACGTGTTTGTGTTGAGGCTTATCTGAAATGAGTAAAAGGTGGAAAACATGGTTGGCTGGCTTGATTAGTTTTGATGTAATTTAATGGCTTGAGTTTACTTGGGACAAAGTTTGTCCATACATACCAGTACAATTCCAGTGTATTGACGTCCCTTTTGTCGGGGACGCTACATTCGTATTATGATTGTAGGTGAATCAATAGCAGGTACTTTAGCTCATCGGCAGTAGCATCCTTCATCTTCCACTGCCCGTTTTGGTGAGCCCCTTTCCTTTCGGGGCCCTACGTGGCTCATGCCACTCTTGTTTAGGCTTTATTTTGATTTTGTGTAACGTATAGCCGGAGCCTTGTTACCGGCAAGTATTGTATCATCCTTTGTATCCTAGAGGTTCCGTAGACATGTAAACTGTGGGATTCGAGGCTCATGTATATATTATGTTGGGCGTTGTAAAAACTGTAAACTTGTTAATGAATCACTCGCATGGTTATGTTTGTATATTGTGAAATCGGTTATAATTGGTAAGGTATTTGGTTAATGAGAAATAATCAACACAGGGGTAACACGTGGGAATGAAAGGCACCCAGGTCCGCTTGACTGGGGCTACCTAGTCAGGGCGCCGGTCATGTCCCTCGATTTGGGGCGTGACACTTTATAAGATTGTTATCCCACTATATAGGACAGACCCCTTCTCCTCGCCGTTGGTCGTGTTCGGAAGTGGTCGTAGTCGTCCAAATTTGTACCCATACAGTTAGTCACTCCGCTTGTCGAGGTCACAACTCGACGCGTCCTTGATAAGCGAATAACGTTCACCCTTCACGAAGAAATTTGTTTTCATGGAGCGTCACGTCCTGGCCAATAGTGGAGGGTCAACGTGCTTAACAAGACATTGATGTTGTGTCTTATCAGGAGATGAAGCCATTTGCCTTTTCGTCATCATTATGTGTGTTTTCAAGACAGGGGCTAGCAGCTTGTTACTTTGGCTTTTGTACCAATCCTGCGATCTTTTGCCTCGATTTCGGTGTGACTCTATAGCTTTTCGCTTTGATTATGCTGCTACTCAATCCTATAAATAGGTGGAGGGTTTGTTTTTTCAAAAAATCTTGGCCATTTCACTTCCGATTACTCTTCCTCATTTTCCCTGCATTCTTTCTCACGGTTTTCTGCTTCTTCTTCTTGCATTATCCACCCATAGCTTTCTCTGCTTATTCTAACATCTTTCCCGTTAAAGAAATTCCTAGAACACATCGATCCCATGAAGGGGTTTCTGAGGCAGACCCGTTATCTGTGGCATTCCCCTCAGGTGATGAGGACACAATGTTAGAAGAGGGGGTAGCTTTCCTACCGTGGAGGAATTACTACCGAGGCACCCCACCTCTCTGAGTGACTTCCTCAAAGATCCCCCTCCCACTCCTACCCCAGTGTTCTCCGGAACACACTAATCTCATATAGATGCTCTCCGTACAAAATATTATATCCACACCCATGTTGATATGGTTCCGACGGGGATGGACTTTGTGAAAGCCAATAGACCTGGGTATTGCGCTTTTTATGAGTACCCATTTATCATTTGTCACACTTTCCTCCTCCCTAGTTTGCGGAAGAGTTTTGCGGATTCTATCAAGTCTGCCCGGCGCAACTCTCACCATACACACTTGAGATACTTCTCATGCTGACAAAATATGTGGAGTTGGCGGGATGTGAGGTGACTATCCATTATCCTTTACACCTGTTCTCGCCCAGCTTTCACGGGGGTACGATAGTGTATTTGAGACATTATGGAACAAAGGAGCTGGAGTCGGAATCGACAATCGGGCAAGTCATAAGTTGTGGCACAAGTATTTTTTTCGTCAGAACTACTCACATCATGTCTGACCCTTCTAGGTTCCCGTAGCGGTGGAATGATAAATGTGAGTGTCGCCACTTTCATTATCCTCCTATTCTTTTCTTTCATTTCTTCTGTATTCCCTTTATTGTTTGTTCACCTCTAGTTTGCAGCTATGTGATGCCCACCTTGCCCTGTTGCAGGCATAAGTGATTGGGTAGCTCGTACGCTCCCTCATGCAATGGAGACTCGATATTGGCCTGTCTTCGTAAAATGCTTCGGGCCAAGAGTCTCCTCTAGTAAGTGCTTCCCCTTATATCACTCATTGATTGTGTGTCATTTTTCATTGTTACGGCTTCTTTCTTTTTTATAACAGATCGAGGAGCTTCTAGGTGTAGGACTCTAGTCCCTACATTTCGACAGGTTGCTGCTGCTTTAGTGATGCAGTTAATGCTGACTGAGTTTATTCGGGAGGGTCAGACTCAATCGATACAGACAAGAGATCCTTCTTGTGAGATGGTCATGAGGGAAGAGACCTCTGGCATGCCGGTCCATCACCTTACAGAGGAATCCTCTAATGTGGACGAGTCATTGCTGAGGAAAAGGATGAGAGTAGAGTTGGGGAAAGAGGTGGCCGTGGACGCTGGTAGGAGCAAGATAGGTGCTTCGCAGACGGCACTCGTGTCCTCATTTATGGCTGATGCTATTATGGCGGGGATGTCTCCTCAAAAGGAAGGGGTGTACCTAAGAGGTAGTTCCGCCCGTTCCACCGACGGTGGTGCATCTTCTAATGTCAGAAGGGGCCTTCGAGTTGAAGGTGACGGCTCGGGCTTGAATGTCGACCCGTCAGATATTCGTGAATTTTTAGAGTTCCATATTCATGTGGAGGTTAGGATGGAGGGCTCTGATCGGCATATTATTGTCCTTAGGGACTATAATATGTTGTCAAACTGCGATCAAGTGGCGTCTGTCTTATACCCTTTATGTGCAGCCCCTGAAAGTGAGGTTCTTATAATGATGAACGACACGGAACTATCTCGTAACGTTGTTGGCATGGCATTGCGGGTAGATATCTTTCTCTTCCATTTGGTTGTTGGGTTCGTGGTACTACTTTTGGCTCATCTTTTGTTCTAACGTTTTCTTGTTATGCCAGACCCTTATCATGGAGATTGAATGCAAGCATAGAGAGAGGAAGAGAACGACCGTCTATGAGAAGATGTTCTCAAAATATCAGTAATATCGTACCAAGCATCGCGCGATGGTCGACATATACCATCAGGACCCCGAGTTCCATCTATTCTATGAATGGCTTAAACAAAGTGAGGATGAACTGGCACGCAAGGTCGAGGAGCTGCGAGAGTGAGACAAAGATCTCATGAAGGTTGTTGCCCGCAATAGTGAACTCGAAGTGTCCCTCAAGGCTAAGGAAGAAGAGCTCAAATTGAGTAGAGGGGTGATGGTTAAGAATACTGATCTACAAGCTAGCGTGGCCAACTTGACTACTGAATTGGGCATGAAGGTAGCTGAGATCGACGGTCTAAGAGCGAGCTGAGCATGAGTGCTAATAGATTGGCGACCATTATTTCTAAAGCAGCGGTATTGGAAGATACCCTTCACATTTGCATATCGGAGCTCGTGCAGCTCGTGAGGCATGTGGGTATGATCCTCTTACGCCCGATGGAGACGATATCAATTCTGATGATGTGAGTCGTCTTGCTTCAGACTCTTGGGATGAAGATGTGTATCCACTTGGGGGTCATATGTAATTTTTTGTTTGTACTTACTTTTGTTGTGGAATTTTTGTAAGGGCATACTTGATCCCATTGTAAAGGTAGGTGTAAGTAATGTTTTGTTGTGATAAAGGACTTATTTTTTTGATTTGGTGATCATTTTTGCTTCATTTATGGTATCCTGGGTACTTGTCGAATTATTAAGTTGACTTTACTTCGGGTGAAGTCGGACCTTTACTCTTTTGGAGATGGCCTTAGCTCTTGGAATGTTACTTTTGACATGGCATCGAAGTAGATTCCCAACATAGTCTAAGTGAAGTCGGACACGTTTTTCATCGATGGATTTAGCCATTGGGATTTTACTTTCGATTCGGCGTCGAAGTAGGATCCCATTGTAGTTTGAGTGAAGTTGAACTCATTTTTCGTCGATGGCCTTAACCATTGGGATGTTACTTTCAATCTGGCATCTAAGTAGGATCTCGTCGTAGTTTGAGTGAAGTTGAAATCATTTTTCATTGATGGCCTTGTCCATTGGGATGTTACTTTCGATCTGGCATCGAAGTAGGATCTTGTTGTAGTTCGAGTGAAGTCGAACTCATTTTTTGTCGATGGCCTTAGCTATTGGGATGTACTTCAATGGATCCCATCGTAGTTCGAGTGAAGTAAAACTCATTTTTCATTGATGGACTTAGACATTGGGATGTTACTTTTGATCTAGCATTGAAGTAGGATCTCGTCGTAGTTTGAGTGATGTCGAACTCGTTTTTTGTCGATGGCCTTAGCCATTGAGATTTCTTTCGTACATTGGAGATTTGATTACAATTCAAACTCATGCTTTGTTGATGGCTTTAGCCATTGCGATTTTCATTCGTACACTGGATATTTTGATTACATTTCAATAGAAAGTACATGTCGACTTTGCGAATACAATGAATACAGTGGCTATTTATGCCTAGTCCTTTCATTACTTAGCCTGGAGATCATATGACCGGGCGGGGTAATGAGCAATACTTTGGGCTTCAAGGCATCTTTTTTGTTGCATCATTAAAACCCTCACCGAGAAAACTCGATTGGAACAAAACCCGAATGAGGAAAAAAGAGTACAGCTTGGGTGGCGCCTCTTTTCAGAAGTGGAAGTATTTGAGGTGGGCGATGTTCCAATTATTTTGTAGTAGCTTTCCTTCCATTATCTCTAACTAGAATGCTCCTTTGTTTCCTGTGGCCGTGATATTGTATGGCCCATCCCAATTTGTCCCTAGTTTTCCTTCATTGAGGTCTTCCACTGCCTGAGTTTTAGCTTTGAGGATGTAGTCTCCGGCCTTGAGTGGTCATATTTTGACCTTCTTGTTATAGTACATTTCTGCTTGTTGCTTTTGGGCTACGTGATCCATATCTCTTTGCTCTTCGACTCCATACAGGTCATGTAACCTGCTTTCGTTGTTGTTTGGTCCACTCTCATTAGCGTATCTTAGGCTGGGCTTTCCAATTTCGATGAGTATGACCACGTCAGTCCCGTAGACTAATGAATATGGTGTCTTGCCTGTGCTAGTTTTTGGCGTGGTGTGATATGCCCATAGTACTTCTAGCAGTAGTTCAGGCCATAGTACTTCTTTTGTAGTAGCTTTCCTTCCATTGTCTCTAACTGGAATACTACTTTGTTTCCTGTGGCCGTGATGTTATATGGCCCATCCCAATTTGTCCCTAGTTTTCCTTCATTGAGGTCTTCCACTGCCTGAGTTTTAGCTTTGAGGATGTAGTCTCCGGCCTTGAGTGGTCATATTTTGACCTTCTTGTTATAGTACATTTCTGCTTGTTGCTTTTGGGCTACGTGATCCATATCTCTTTGCTCTTCGACTCCATACAGGTCATGTAACCTGCTTTCGTTGTTGCTTGGTCCACTCTCATTAGCGTATCTTAGGCTGGGCTTTCCAATTTCGATAAGTATGACCACGTCAGTCCCGTAGACTAATGAATATGGTGTCTTGCCTGTGCTAGTTTTTGGCATGGTGTGATATGCCCATAGTACTTCTAGCAGTAGTTCAGGCTATAGTACTTCTTTTGTAGTAGCTTTCCTTCCATTGTCTCTAACTGGAATGCACCTTTGTTTCCTGTGGCCGTGATGTTGTATGGCCCATCCCGATTTGTCCCTAGTTTTCCTTCATTTGGGTCTTCCACTGCCTGAGTTTTAGCTTTGAGGATGTAGTCTCCAGCCTTGAGTGGTCATATTTTGACCTTTTTGTTATAGTACTTTTCTGCTTGTTGCTTTTGGGCTACGTGATCCATATCTCTTTGCTCTTCGACTCCATACAGGTCATGTAACCTACTTTCGTTGTTGCTTGGTCCACTCTCATTAGAGTATCTTAGGCTGGGCTCTCCAATTTCGACGAGTATGACCACGTCAGTCCCGTAGACTAATGAATATGGTGTCTTGCCTGTGCTAGTTTTTGGCGTGGTGTGATATGCTCATAGTACTTCTAGCAGTAGTTCAGGCCATAGCACTTTGGCATCCTCGAGCTTCTTTTTAGTATATTCAAAATTGTTTTGTTGGATGATTCGGCTTGGTCATTGCCTGCATGATGGTAGGGTGTGGGGAGTATCCATTTTATGTGCCATTTCTTGAAAAACTCAATTGTTTTCTTTCCAATGAACTAGGGTCCATTGTCGCAGCTGATTTCTTTGGGAATGCCGAAGCGACATATTATATCTTTCCATATGAATGCAATAACTTATTGCTCATATATTTGAGTGCATGCACTTGGTTCCACCCATTTAGAAAAATAGTCAGTTAAAACTAAAAGAAAGCGTACTTTACCTTGGCCTGCAGGGAGGGGTTCGACAGTATCCATCCCCCACTTTATGAATGTCCATGGCGAAGTGATGGAATGTAAGAGTTCTTCTTCTTGGTGTATCATAGGGGCGTATTTTTGACATTGTTCACACCTTCTAACGTAATTTTCGGCCTCATTCTTCATAGTGGGCTAGTAGTACCCTCTACGGATGAGGCATCGGACGAGGGCGTAGTTTCCTATATAGGCACCGCAGTGACCCTCATGTACTTCTTCTAGTACTCGCATTGTCTGATTTGGCCCAAGACATGTCTAGGGGGCCGCCGAACGTTCTTTTGGAAAGATCATGGTTCACGAAGCTGTATCTGGCCGGTTGTATTCGGAGTTTTTTGGCTTCTTTCATGTCTTGTAGGAGCATCCCTTCCTGCAAATATGTTACAATACTATTGCGTCAGTCCCAAGTTAGGTTTACAGAATGTACCTTAACTTGGTCTATTGAGGAGCGGAGAAGGGTGATTATGTTTTCCTTGTTTATGTTTCTGGTGGTTGCTGCTAGCTTGGCAAGACCGTGTGCTTTGATATTCTGCGCCCTAGGTATCTAGTCGAGGCAGCATTCATCGAATTCTAATAGCAGTTTGTGAATTTCAGACTGGTTTCTTTGTAATCATTATTCTTTGATTTGGAAAGTACCAGTGACTTGGTTCCCCACGAGTTGAGAGTCGCAATGGAGTACGAGCCACCGAGCACGACATTTGAGGGATAACTTTAATCCTACAATCACAGCTTCATATTCAACCTTGTTGTTAGTCATTATGGGGCACAATATGGACTGACGAATTACTTCACCCTTAGGAACTTCGAGGATGAGTCCTAGTCCCGATCTAGAGGCATTAGATGCACCATCGGTATAGAGTACCCTGAGGTCAGAGTATGAGCCTGCTCTACTTCAGGTAATATTTTGCGCTGAAGTTGGCAACAAAATCAGCGAGCACTTGCGACTTTATATCGGTTCGCAGTTGGTAAGTTATATCATGCTCGCTTAATTATATGGCCCATTTGGCCAACCTGCCCAATACTTCGGGTTTGTGTAGGATGCCCTTGAGGGGGAAGGTTGTCACCACTTTTATGGGGTGACATTGAAAATATGGCCTGAGATTCCGTGAAGCTACGACTAATGCCAGGGCCAATTTCTCAAGGTGGGGGTACCTTGTTTCGCCATCTACAAAGGTCATGCTGATATAATAAATTGGAGATTGCATACATTTGTTCTCACTTACCAAGACCGTACTTACCGCGACTTCGGAGACTGCTAGGTACACCAGAAGGCACTCGCCCGAATCTTCTTTGACGAGTAATGGTGGTGAGGATAGGTAAGCTATCAGTTTTATTAAGGTATCGACACATTCAATAGTCCATTATAGCCCATTGTCTTTCCTTCATACATTAAAGAACTTATGGCACCTGTCCAGCGACCACGAGATGAACCTCGATAGGGCAGCTATTCTCTTTGTCAACTTTTGTACCTACTTTTTGTTGGTTAGTGTCTTTGGTATTCCTTTGATGGCTTTGATCTGATCTAGATTGACCTGATGCCCCTTTGCGATACCAAGAAGCCAAGAAACTTTCCTAAGGTTACGCCAAAGGCATATTTTTCGGGATTCAATTTAATACTATTTCGTCTCAATATTTCGAAGACTTTTTTCAGATGATCAATATGGTCTTCCTTCCTTTTTGAATGCACCAACATGTCATCGATATAGACCTCAATAGTCTTTTCGAATTGTTCTTTGAACATTTTGGTGACTAACCTTTGATATGTTGCCCTGCATTTCTGAGTTCGAATGGCATAACTTTGTCGCAGTATGTCCCTTGGTGAGTGATAAAGTGGTCTTTTCTTGGTCTTCTTCTTCCATTTGAATTTGGTTGTATCCAGAATAGGCTTCCAAGAAGCTCAATAGTTTTTGCCCTGTCGTTGCATCGATGGGTTGGTCAAAATGTGGTAAGGGAAAAGAATCCTTTGGGCATGATTTGTTTAGGTCGGTGAAATCAACACATACCCGCCACTTCCCGTTCTTTTTTTTACCATGACCACATTAGCGACCCACTAGGATACTTTAACTCTCGGACGAAGCCGTTAGCGAGCAACTTATTAATTTTTTCGCTAACTACATCATTAATTCCGGTATTGAACTTCCTCCTTATTTGTAGTATTAGCGGTAAAGTAGGTCGACGTTCAGCCTGTGCGTGGCGATATCCTTTGGGTTTCCCGGCATATCTGAGTGGGGAAAGGCAAACAAATCGGCATTGTTAGTTAAGAACTCATGAAATTTACCTGGCTCTGAGAGGTTATGTCCGATATAAGCTTTTTTATGTTGTCGGTACTGTCTAGCTGAACGGGATCAAGATCTTTTATGGTTGCCGTGCACGCTTCTACGACATCTCGATCGTTGATGGCTTTTATCTGTATATCAGGTTTAGTTATCGATATGGTTGATTGTTATGCTTCTACACTGGTCCTTAGTTGTTGGGTATGTGTGCAATCATGGGCAATTCGATAGCATGCTTGGGCGGTGCGTAGCTCGCCCCAGATGCTAAATATCCCTACGGAGTAGGAAATTTGACTACTTGGTAGAAACTTGACGGGACGGCTCGCATGGTGTGTATCCATGAGTGCCGTATGATAGCGTTCTAGGTTGTTTCTTTGGTTCATGACATGAAACGTTGTTTCTAGGGTGACCCTTCCTACTAAAAAGGGCAACATTATTTCTGCCGAGGTTCATTCCACTGCATTGTTAAAACTCCTTAGTGTTATGCAATACGGTATTATCTTATCCTCGAGTCTCATCTGTAAGAGGACCCGTGGATGGATGAAACACGTGCCGCTTCCATCATCCACCATTATTCTTTTTACATTAGTATCAGCAATACGTAAAGTTATAACTAAAGCATCATAGTGAGGAAAAGACAAACTGTTGGTATCTGACTTATTGAAGATGATACTATCTTCGAGGTCTTCATACTGTTCATGGGCGAATATTCTCTTGAGTTTGTGTGTGGTGGTGAATTTCACATGGTTGATTACTATTTTGTCGCCACCATAGATGATCATTTGTATGGTACGGGCTGATGAAGGTGGTTTTGGTAGTCCTTGAGGTTGATCGTGTCTATGAGCAAAATTGGCTCGTCCTCGATCTCTCAGCAATTCGTTCAGGTGTCCCTAGTTTAACATTGTTACCACTTTCTGTCGCAGACCTAGTCTTTGGTCTTGTGTCTCCTTTCCTGGTGGAATTCACACAGAACGTTCGATCTTTGGGTGCTCGGATCTGACTTCATCTTTTGCGGCCACTGCACCTTTGTGCCGAGCTTTTCCACTGCATATACTATTTCTGAAGGAGAAACGCAAAAGTTATGAGCAGAAAGAAATGGGGGAATACCTATTTCATTTTGGTGTGGCCCGGTATATCCGGGCATGACGTCTACTTGTCATGGTGGGGCGGGGATGGATGCCCGGATGTAAGGCTGATGCCTTTCTTGATTGAAACGGGAAAGTTGATCCCTTCGACCATCATTGCGGTGCTCTCTCCTTGTTTTGGTATGGACCTATGTTAGTCGTTGGAGCGGCCCATTCAAGTCTTCCTCGTCTTCTCTTACTTCAGCACAATAGGCATTATGGATTACTTCCCATGTGGTGGGAGGGTATTTCATTAGTCTGCTTAGCAATTTCGTGGTTGCTTTAGACCCGCTTCTGTTTAACCCATTCTGGAATCCTGCTACCGTTATTCCCTCCAAAACATTTGGTAAGCTCATTCTTACCCTGTTGAATCGTGCTAGGAAGTCTCCAAGTCCTTCGCCCGCCGTTTGCCCAACAGCGAAGATGTCATTTACCGTGGCTTCCGCCTTTTTTGCTCTCACGTGAGCGGTAATGAACTTGTCTGCCACTTCTTCGAATGTCAATATTAATTGCGCTGACAGTTGGGAGTACTATGTCAATGCTCCCCCTGTCAAAGTTTCGTCGAATTCTTTCAACAATACCGAGGGAACTTGTTCTTTCGGCATATCATTGCCTTTTACCATAGTGACATAGTAGATTAGGTGGTCTTCCGGATTCGTGGTGTCGTCGTATATTTTCAAATATAGAGGCATTTTGAATATTTTTGGGATAGTGTGGGGGATGCTCTTTCACTGTACCGCTGCTCGATGAATCGGCATGCATCACATTTTGGTAGTAACTTCGGAGCGCCCGATATTTTATCGACCCTTTCCTGATATTCCTTCATCTGATCGCAGAGTATGTTGTTATCATTTTCCATATCTTCCATCTTCTTTAGAATGGTTGCGAGTGCATTATTGCCTGCATCAATGACAACGTGAGTGTTACCTG
The DNA here is from genome assembly GCA_032618575.1 of Nicotiana noctiflora. NCBI lineage: Eukaryota > Viridiplantae > Streptophyta > Magnoliopsida > Solanales > Solanaceae > Nicotiana > Nicotiana noctiflora. The sequence goes on along the minus strand of JASVEL010008372.1, from coordinate 9,629 downwards.
TTAGTGGAGTTTCCGGCTCACCGGTGATAGTTGCGATTTCTGCGAGTATTGTGCCTTCGATGTTCTTTTGAGTAGGCTTGTCGAGTATGCTACTCAAGGTGTTTGTCAACCATTCTTCTAATAGACTTTTCACAGCTGGTGGTGCTTCTCCTACTGCGATGTTGAGGTTTCCTTCTCATGTGAGATAGTCACGCTTTCGTGAGGGATGGACAAGGTATCTCCCTCAAGTGTAGCACTAGGCGTTACATTTTTATCGTTTTCCCTACCGGCTTCGTCGGTGGAGCTTAGCAGGTTGTTTGAGACGCCTACTATTGCCTTTAATCTTGCCTCTCTCTTTCCCACCATTACTGAACTTTGCGAGGTTGTGAAGAGGCAATTATTCTTTCAAGTATCTAAATGAAACTAAAATCTTGGCTATAGAAACTGCCACAGACGGCGCCAAATTGTTTGACTCAAAAGATATTACAACCTTTTTAAATAAATCAATCAAAGAAAATGATGCGGTAAGTCTTAGGCAAGCATAATAATCTCTAGAACTAAAGAAAAAGATGAACACAATGGATAATATTTTCTGATCTTGTGAGGATCAGTAATTGAACGTTAGAGATGCTAATAGTTTTTTATAGAAGAGTAGTACAATCAATGTTCTGCCTCTGAGAAAGATCGAAAAAGAGGAGCATTTACAAGATTGTTACCCCACTATATATAGGGGACAAACCCTTTCTAGATCCTAAAAAAGCGTATTACGGGGAATATTCGAATGAATATTCCTAACGCCCCCTATCGAACCTTCGTTGAGCTATGAGGATCTCGCCGTTTGTCGTGTTGTCAGTGGTCGTGGTCCAAATTTAGACTCATACAATTCCGATGTTATGTAATGGACATTGTTAATGCAAAACTAGAGATCTGAGCTCCAATTTGGTCTAATAATGGCAGGGTAAATATGTCATGATTCATAAAAGCTGCTATAACGTTTTATTTTTTTCCAAAGAAACTTGAGGAATAATCTTTTGATTTGCTTCCTTGTTTGAAGAAAGCCTGCAATGTGGTCCTAGACAACCTTAATATAATTTTATAGTAAAAGAAACAAGCCTAGGAAAGAAAAAGGGCAGCTCTGCAATTCCCTAAACCTATACTATTTGCAGATCTGATCATATGACCCCAACCAGGTAAACTACAGCTACCCTTTGCCAGCACCAAATTTAAAAAATAAAATTAAGTTATATACATCGTCCGTATAATTTTTTTTAAATATAGTTCAAGTTGTTATAGTAGGCGACTTTCATTATCAAAGTAATTATACAAGGATTTGGAAACAACCTCTCTACCCTAGAGTAGGGGTAAGGTCTGCGTATACACTACCCTCCACATACCCCACTAAGTGAGATTATACTGGATTATTGTTGTTGTTGTTGTTGTTGTTGTTGTTATACAAGGATTATGTAACTCTTTTCAAATGAGTTTATTGTATAAATACTTTTTACAATGAAAAAAAAAATTGTTAAGAATGTGGTATTGATGGGGTCATCATATATCATTATCCCCATAGCATTTTAATTTTGGAGTAAAAACTCAAATGGGCCATGCCATGATTGATCCCAGCAGTGCATTTCCACTAAATATTACATTTTCATCTCAAATATAATGATGAAATTTAGAACGTACAGGTCAAAATATCTACTTTATTGTGTGAATCTGGAATCAGGTTCTTAATTTATTGAAAGAAGATTTACACAACTTTAAAATTCACATGAAAATGCTATTAATGCTAGAAAAAATTACTACTAGTGAAATATTGTTCAACTTTTCGAGTAGTAGTAATAGTATTTAGGACGGACAGATTAAACAATGACGCGTGCACGTATCCAATGGCCCAGTAGTCAGAAAGGAAAAAGAAGATGTCTTTTCCAATTTCTTGGTGAATAATGAACAATAGTTTTAAAATGCTAAAAATAATATTCTATTACGATTGCTTACAATTCATTCATACGATCATGTTTGGAAAGCACTAAAGTAGTAATTATATAGTCGATATGTTTGTTTATTATAGCGTAATTACAAGATTATTATTTAGTTGCACAAATATAATTATACAGTTAGATTAAATTTTAAATAAAGTAATTATCAAAATATAAAAGTTAATCTAATAAATATATGCCAATAAATTTTTATAAGTATAAATGAATTATATCTGGTATTTAATATGTATATTTTTTCGTAAATATACATTAATTAGTAATTATATATTTATAATTAAAATTATAAAAATCATTTATATATATTTTTTAAATTAATAATACTTAGTTTAGATACTTACATAAAAATATATGTTTTGTAAGAATATCATAGAATTTATGTTTGATAAAATAAATTAATATATAAATATAATGTCATAACATTATTCAAATGTTTGACAAAACTAATCTATCAATTCTAATAAAAAAAAATAAACAAAATACAATGTGAATCAATACTACTAAAATAAGCAAATTGGAACCATGAATATAGCACAATTTTAAGACACAAAAAAAAAAAAGTTTAACGGATGTTAATTCTAACATAATAATACTAAGTTCCACTATAACTTAAGATTAGGAAATATAATAGGTTTATAACCATATTTAACAATAAAATTTCACTTTAATTGCATCACTCATTATATGCTAGTTTGTTAATGACTCATTATTTCTAATATTATGAGGTGTAGTTTGTTAATAACTCATTATTTCTAATATTATGTTTGTGACCTTCATTTGCTAGTACATATAATAGTAGCCGTGAAAATAGCATGGGCTAGCCAGTTTTTAGACTAGTAATCAAATAATAGCTAGCGTTTGCAAAGTCGTTATAAATAGTCAGTATTTTGTGCGGAGATAGAATATGGATGAAAATACTAGTTGAAATACGAAAAGTTCCTGCATAATATGCTGAATTTTAGAGCTACTGCGTATAAACTTTATATTGGAACCCCAACACATTATGAAATTTAAGCATATTATGCTGGAATCTCATATGAAAAAATTTCGAAGTCCAGCATATTATGCTGAAATTTTTCCGAAATTTTAAGAGTGTTTTTATCAGATTTTACCTTTACATAAAAAAAATGTCTAAGTTTTGATTTTATTTAAAATTGTGAATATTTTTAAGTACGGATTATAAATTAAGCTATTTCCCTTCTCTCTTTTTTTTTTTCCCATAGTAGCCTTGTGGGTGTCTTCATGTCTCTTCCTCTATGATTTCCTTTTCTTATGAGTTATCACTAGGTGTTTCTTTTGTAAAATGCAGCATATTATAATTACCCTATAGACTGTAGTTCTGCCCATAAAAAGCACAATGTAAGCCAACTAATCTTGCTTTTTTCCCTACTTTAATGAGCTTTAGACATGATTAATTAAGTTGGTCTTTAAAAAGATTAATCTTTTAAGGGATGTAGCTTTCAATAGGCATGATTACAAACCCTAAAAGCATTGCAAACATTGGGGAATCCAGCCATCTCTAAGAAAAGAAAACATAGTGAAAATTAAAAAAAAGTCACTCTTCCCACCTTTCACCGAAAAGTAGCAACATATCCTTGACTTTTTACCAGACAAGAAAATAAAAATCACTCTCAGTATTTCAACCCTTTTATTCTTCTTCTTTTTTTTATGGAATTTTATGCTCTATACAAAAATTATATAAATTTTTACACAATCAAATTAAATTAATCTACAAGACTATGGTAATAAGATTTGAGGTGGAGAGTTCAAACTTCATCAATAGACCACAACATTCCTTTCCTCTTTTCCTTGTCCCCCTCCTTGTGAAAAAAAAAATTAAAACGAAAACCTACAACAACAAGTAATTTTTCATAACAACCCTAATATCATAACTTGAGTATTTCTGACAACAACAACAACAGCTAACCAGTATAGTCCCACAGGGTGGGTCTGGGGAGGATAATATGTACGCAAGCCTTACCCCTACCCGATAGGGCAGAAAGACTGTTTCCAATCGACCCTCAACGAAAGAAGGAGAAAAGAAAAAAAAAACAAAAATGACTATTTCTCACACTCAGAAGCAAATGTAGAATTTTAATTTGATGCATTTAATCTTTAGTTTCTCACTAATGAAAAACCATTACACTTTTGAAATATCATGAGATGAAAATTAAATATATTTTTTAATTCCCACGTGGAAATTATTGAATTTCGGTGAACTTGTTGATTATATGTATGTGCCATCCAACTGCGGTAATAAGTAAAAAGTGATAGTAGTATAAAATGATTGTATATAACTTCAATTTCATGTTTCTAACTCTAATCCTCTCCTGCATGGTTTCTTGTGGATCTTTTCTTACTCCAGCTTTCTGCCTTTCTAGCTACTCCCCCTTCTCTCACACACACACAGTGACACAGAGAGAACATGGCAGCAAATAAAGTTGAGGTTAATTGATGAGTATTAATTAATAATGGGTCCTTAGGTATTAAAAGCATATATAGTGATTTGTTAATGGTTTTGGGGAAGTTGAGATTTTGGTGAGAGAAGATGGGAGTTGTCACTGTTTCTGAACTGAAGCCAAGCATATCTGGGAAGAGGTCTTTTCGTCCAAGTTCCAGTGCCAGACATATTACTGAATGGTATAATTAAACAACTCCTACTTTCACATTACTATTTTATCCCCATTTTCATTTGTTTCATATTTTCTTCAAACAATTTAAGCTATATACATTGATAGTACTGTGTGAATACTTACCATTTTGATGATGTATCAATTTATGCTTATCATACACATTTTTTCAGTGATTGTCAATTATGATGTGTACGAAAACCTTACCTCTATTCCGAAGGAGAAGAGAGGTTGTTCCTCGGCTCAAGAAAACAGAAAGACAAAAGGGATACAATATTAGTATCACCACAAAAATCCTAGAAAAAATAGGAACATTAAATTCAGAAGAAAAATGCAAAGTAAAAGCCATAGGTAGTAAATATGTCATGCATTGAAAAGCCTAATAGTTAGAAACATCTTTTCTCTTGGCATTGTAAAATTAGCTAACTTGATTTTTTTTACTAATGCTATGAGATTATAAAAAGGGAGTTTCTGCAATTTATCACTAAAAGTTCCACTTAGAGGAACAAGTTTACTGGTAACAACTAAATGGATCATAGAATAATTAATGCAAGAAAAAAAACTAAACTCTTCAACTACCAAAGTATCTGAATTTATGAGTTAGGTAATTGGGCAGAATTTAGTTTCCATCATTTATGACAGACCATATTCAGGTGCTGTCTTACCTTAAAATCTCAAGTTATTATCTATCAGATCCTAAAGTAAATAAAAGGAACCAGCAGAGTATGACTATACATGAGCAGCTGCAATCATTGAAAATGACAAATCAAATATTTGACTTTTTTAACAAATGATAGTGGCCCTGATTCCAATGTGTTCAAGTTTCTTGTTTCAACACGTGGTGTGAATGGTGTAGACAGCTATATTATGTATCTAATGAGGGCCCTCTACCAAGTACAGATGACTCCTGCAATTATCTGTTACATTACTACAGACCACAAGATAATGCTATGTTGGATCTAAACACATTGACAAATCTTTGTATCCATTCAAGATTTTTGTTTTGAGCTATGATACTTTGGTCGTAAATCGTGGCTGTATGTACAAGCGCTAGAGCACGATAACATATGCTCCCCGAACCGTTAAGGTTTCATCCGTTTGAATTTTTAGCTTTAAGGTTCCAATATCCAGCATTACAGTGTTGAGATGTAAGTTATTGAAACCTTAGGCTAAAAATAAACAGAGAAGTTTATGTTTTTTTCTCTGACACATTTCCTGTTTCCGACTTTTAATCATTGACCATATATTCTATTGCAGGCCAATATCTGATGTTTCTAGTGATCTTACAATAGAAGTAGGAGCTGCCAGTTTTGCTCTTCACAAGGTACAAATATGAAGTATTAGATCATTCTTCTTCTTCAAAATTGGATTGTTCAAAGAAATGGCTGCCTAAAGTAGGTTGAAAATGATTTACGTATATGTTAGCTGTTATAAGTAGGCAACTGATTAAGACATTCGTGTCCACACAGAATTTATTTCATGGTGTCAAGAAAAGAAAGGTCAAAAGGCAGATGTAAAAACAGAACTTAAGCATCAGTCTGAATGTCAAAAACAGCAGCTGAAGTTGTTTCAATGTAGTGGATCTTAGACTAAGTTATGTGCTTCCTGTTAAAATTAAGAAAAATGAAGGAAGAATACCTTGGAAGCATTTCTAATGTGATTGCTAATATCACACTGTTTGCAGTTTCCTCTAGTATCTCGAAGCGGAAGAATTAGAAAGCTGCTGCTAGAGGCCAAAGATACAAAGATTTCAAGACTCAATCTTACCGGTCTTCCTGGTGGATCTGATGCATTTGAACTTGCTGCTAAGTTCTGTTATGGTGTGAACGTTGAGATTACCATATCAAACGTGGCGATGCTAAGATGTGCATCCAAGTTCATGGAAATGAACGAAGATATCTCCGAGAAAAACCTGGAAATTCGTACTGAAGTATTCCTTAAAGATACAGTATTCCCAAGCATATCCAACTCGATATCTGTTCTTCATCGCTGTGAAACACTACTACCGGCATCTGAAGAAGTAAATCTCGTTAGTCGATTAATCAATGCAATTGCAAACAATGCTTGTAAAGAGCAACTAACATCTGGTTTGTCAAAGCTGGAGCATAACTTCCCACCCAAACCTGTTCAAAGCCTTGATTCTGAGACACCAATAGACTGGTGGGGAAAATCATTGATTGTGCTAAATCTGGATTTTTTCCAAAGAGTTGTATCTGTAGTGAAGTCAAAGGGTCTTAAACAAGACATTATCAGCAGAATTTTGATAAATTATGCCCAAAATTCACTTCAGGGACTTTTCATCAAGGATCCTCAGTTGGTTAAAGGAAGTTTCTTGGATTTGGATTTGCAGAAAAGGCAAAGGGTTATCGTCGAAACAATAGCTAGCTTACTACCAACACAATCCAGGAAAAGTGCAGTCCCAATGGCTTTTCTTTCAAGTTTGTTAAAATCTGCAATAGCAGCGTCAGCATCCACTTGTTGCAGATCTGATCTAGAGAGGCGCATCAGTCTGCAGCTAGATCAGGCAATTCTAGAAGATATTCTCATACCTGCAAATCCACATGGGAACAATCACAGCCCTCTCTACGACATAGATTCTATTTTGAGGATCTTTTCCTTTTTCTTGAATTTGGACGAGGATGATGAAGAGGACAACACACTGAGAGATGAAAGCGAAATGGTTTACGACTTTGATAGTCCTGGATCTCCCAAACACAGCTCCATGGTTAAGGTGTCAAAGTTATTGGACAATTATCTAACAGAAGTTGCACTCGATTCTAACCTCACGCCATCGAAGTATATTGCACTGGCTGAGTTACTTCCAGACCACGCCCGTCTAGTTTATGATGGATTATACCGAGCTGTAGATATTTTCCTCAAGGTAAGGATCTTAACCTCATCCACATTATCCCAGTCACCTGTTCACAACAACTAGTATTCTCATATGAGTAATTTAACAATGGGAACACTGCACAGTATAGCCAAATCTCAAAAATAATAGCCGGCAGAATGTATATTTTTGTATATTAATGTACAATATGCGTATAATATATATATTTTATACATAATCAGTGTAACTTTTCATATATTTGGCTGCTGATGTAATTATTTTTGGCCGATAGGCCAAATGTGTTTTAATACAATGCATGACATTCTCATGGCAGGTTCATCCCAACATTAAGGACTCCGAACGCTATCGACTCTGTAAAACTATTGATTGCCAGAAACTATCACAAGAAGCTTGCAGTCATGCAGCTCAAAATGAACGGTTGCCTGTTCAAATGGCGGTCCAAGTGCTATACTTCGAACAAATCAGGCTGAGAAATGCAATGAACGGGGGCCATAATCAGTTCTTTGGAATGAATAATCAGTTCCCTCAGCGTTCAGGCAGCGGAGCAGGAAGCGGATGCATCTCTCCGAGAGATAACTACGCATCAGTCAGGAGAGAAAATAGAGAACTGAAGCTCGAGGTTGCAAGAATGAGAATGAGGCTTACAGATTTAGAGAAAGATCATGTTTCCATGAAACAGGAGCTAGTAAAGTCACATCCTGCCAATAAGTTATTCAAGTCATTCACAAAGAAATTAAGCAAGCTAAATGCACTATTCCGAATAAGAGATTTAAAGCCAATAGGGGGGAAAGCTAACTCAGAAAGCCGGTTACTTTTTCAGAAGAGAAGGCGCCATTCGGTTTCTTGATGCTCCACTCTAATGTGAATAAGAAAGAGTAAATAGTGTTTTACAGTGCTGATTTTGGAGGATGTTGATGTGTTGAGTGAAGTGTGTTTTGATTGTAACCTTGAAAGAAGAGACTCACTCAAACTTTTACTATAAAGGTATATAAACAAGTGTGAGTTTTTTAGCTTCATGTAGTTTGCACTCTTTAGCTTACACGATCACCCAGAAAATTTTACAATGTGATCCATTGCTCTTCCCTTTATACTCGTTTGATATTGCATGCAACTTGTCATAAGACAGTAGTTATTGTTATTAAGTGTGCTCAGGAGTTTCATGGCTACTCAGTATCACCTTTGCCATAACAGACAACACCTAGCTACAAGCTTTCAAAGTCTTTCTGTATGTGTAGGAACTTTTGTGAAATTTTCAGCCCTGGTGACTCTTGATGAATTCATCTCTAGGCTATTCACAAGATATTGCAACAATTGTTGATACTTATGATTCAACAGACAATAGTCTAACATTGCTTTCACAAGATATTGTAACAAGCATTTTTTTTCCTCTGTTAACTTGGGCTAAAACAAGCACCCGTGTTTCCATTTTGTTTGCTCTATTATGTTCTATGCAGTAATTAGATTGACTAGCCCTTGTCTGCAACATTCATGTTGGCCATTTCTAGAATCCAAATTATTTTGAGAAATGTTTTTTCTTAAAAGTGTTTTTCTCGAAAGCACTTTCGATGAAGCAGTTTGTGTTTGGCTAATTAATTTGAGAAAAACTTTTGAGCGGCAATTAGTGTCTCGTCAAGCTGTACAAAAAAAGTGTTTCTAGGTATATTTTTCTCAAAAGTGTTTTTTAAAAAACTGCTTCTGGAGAGAAGCTATTTTATTCTCCTTTTCCAAAACTGCTTCTACTTCTACTCAAAATCACTTTCTTTTTTCCTCTAAAAGTTTGGACAAACACTTCTAACTTTCGGAAGAAAAAAAAAGTAGTAGAAAAAAAGTGCTTTCAGCCTTGGAGAAGCTTGGCCAAACAGAGTACAAGTTGTTATATTAGAACCACATGTTCTTTGAGCGTGAAGCTCGCTTTCTCTTTTGACCATAACTTGCAAGGTTCCGAAATTTACTGCATCTTCGCTTCAAAAAAGCTCAATTCTCCGGGTACTAGTTGTTGGGGTTTTTTTATTTCTTTTGATTAGAGTAACGTTCGCGGGAGGGCAAAGCTTATTGCCCTACTACAGTCACGACTGTTGTCAGTCAACAACGTTGAAACTTTAAAAAATAAGGCAAAAAACTCCGAATTGGGAGGGCAATCCCAGCAAACATAGAAACCTTGCAGTCTCGTGA
>JASVEL010008371.1:0-24515 GCA_032618575.1 Nicotiana noctiflora | reverse complement strand
ACAGTGTAATCCCGCAAATAAGATCTGAGGAGGATAGTGTGTGCATAGCCTTACCCCTACCTTATTTAGACAAAGAGGTTATATCCTATAGATCCTAGTCGGAAGCATAGTCACATTTATTGTTGAAAAGAAGACAATAGTGTACAAACTATGAAAAGAAAACAGTAACACTGACATATTACTAACAACAACCAGATAGGAAGAAAATTGAAGCAAAAGAAACAACCGGTAATAATACAAGTCTAGGTGTATGAAAGTATGAGAATACTATTAAGCCTACAGGTAAGAGAAGGATACAATTGCGACTACCTACTAGCCTTCTACCCTAATTTTCGATCTTTACAGCTTTCTATCAACGATCATGTCCTCGGTAAACTGAAGATGTGTCATATCTTGCCTTACCTATCCCCAATATTTTTAGGCCTACCTCTACCCCTCTTTTGACTCATCATAGCCAACCTCTCACACCTTTTCACTGGGTTATCTAGGCATCTCTTTTTATATGTCCGAACCATCTCAGCCTCTCTCCCTGCAAGTCGTCTACCATGGGGGCCACTCTCACCTTGTTCGTAATATCATCATTCCTAATCTTATCTCTCTTAGTATGCCCGCGCATCTATCTCAGCATCCTCATCTCCACTACTTGCAACTTCTAGGTATGAGAGCTCTTGACTGGCCAACTCTCTGCTCCATACATCATAGTCAGTCTAACAACCACGCTATAGAACTTACCTTAAAAATGTAGGTGGCACGTTCTTATCACATAGAATACATAAAGCAGCCTTCCATTTTATTCACCCTACCAATATACAATGAGTGATATTGTCACGACCCTAGTTTACCAATCGTGAACCTGTCATGACGGCACCTAGTCCCCACGACTAGGTAAGCCTAACACGTTGCGAAATATACAAATTTATGATCATTAAATAAGAAATAGCGGAAAAATAATATAAAAAGGAATGTAATCCGTGCCGCTTGGCACATACACCCGTCAAACACACTGTATAAAACAACACCAAGACCCGGAATCCCACGGGTAACACAGACTAAAAGAGAATATACAATTGTGGCTCTATGTGTAAAGAGTATCTAACAACGAAATGAAGGAAAATATCTACTAATACTATCAGAATAGAAGGAAGGCCTCCGGATCCGCGGACGTAGCAGATCATACCTCGAGGTCTTCCAAAGTGTTGCTGAATCACCTGGTATGTTCCTGACCTGATGTACCTGGATCTGCACAACAAAAGTGTGCAGAAGAGTAGCATGAGTACACCACGGCGGTACTCAGTAAGTGCCAAGCCTAACCTCGATGGAGTAGTGACGAGGAAGGTCAGGGCCCTACTGAGAGAAACAATAACGAAATGATAATGACAAAATAAGCAGTTTAAAAGATAGAAATTCTGAAATAACAACAATAAAGTGATACTACAACCATCTACAATTAAGCTAACAACAAGTAACCAAAACTCAATTAACAAGTCCAGGACCTGTGGGAATTGAACCCACAGTCCCATTAACAGTACCCCTGGGTCTCCGGGAATCGAACCCGCAGCCCATGTCTCAATAAATCTCAGGATCTCTGGGAATCGAACCCGCAGTCCATATCTCAATAATTTAGGATCTCCGGGATTCGAACCTGCAGTCCATATCTCAATAACTCGGGATCTCCGGGAATAGAACTCGCAGTCCACAAACAATACCACTCCGGGTCTCTGGGAATCGAACCCACAGCCCTGGGATCTCCGGGAATTGAACCTGCAGTCCACAAACACAACAAATAAAGAAATACACAGAGAGAATATACTATGCTTAACTACAACTTCACCGAAACTAGTGCCAACAATTATCAAGAAGTTCAAGTAAGACAATTAGGCAACTAGACAGTTAAATCCTATCTAATCATGCTTTTCTAACTAATACCGAGTAAAAAGTAACGCTTTTATCAGCTAAGAGCAGGAATATCACTAATCGGACAATTCAAGTAAAGTGTGTGTTACAACAACCGTCGCATGTACACGCCCGTCACCTCGCGTACAAGGCATTTAAACTATCACATAATATCCTAGGGGTGAAAGTTCCCCCACAGGAGGTTAGACAAGCCACTTACCTCAATCCCGGTACAAAACCGCTAAGAGACAACTCTCTTGCCGCGAATGTCGGCCTCCACAGGTGTAGTATCTGATAAAAATCAATAGAATCATATCAAAATAGGCCAATTGGGCATTACCCAATCAAAACAACTCAAAATACACCAAAACCCCCTAAGTTGCCAAAACCCGACTTTCGGTACACTTATCGAAAAATCACGAAAGTTACATATTCGGAACCCTCGTCTCAATACGAGTCTAAGCATATAAGATTTACCAAATTCGGACTCCATTTGCCCATTCAAAACCTTGATTTTCTAAAGTTCAAGCCTAGGGCTAAATCCTCCATAAATTATCCCAAATTCCTCCATTTTCATGATATAATTGCATAATATTATCAATACTAATCATAAGATGAGTCCATAGTTGATTACCTGATGATTTCCCTTGAATCTCCCTCAAAAATTGCCCAAATCGCCTCTTAAGCCGAGACCCCAAATGTGTGAAATGTTTCTGAAATTTTCTAACTTCTGATACAATTAATCTTCTGCGATTTTCGCTTCTGCGACTATTTTCCGCTTCCGCGACACTTTGTTGCTTCTGTGAATCCCAGGCCTGGCTGGCCCATTCCGCTTCTGCGAGCCTAGGGCCGCTTTCGCGAGGCCGCTCCTACGAATAAGAGTCCGTTTCTGCGGACTCGCCTAAGCGAAGACGTAACCGCTTCTGCGGAACTCCCCAATCCATCCCTTGACCGATTCTGCGGTCCCATCCTCGCACCCACAATGCCGCTTATGCGGACAAGGGACCACCCCTACGCTCTAGTCCGCTTCCGCGCTCCAATTTCCACTTCATAGGACTCGCCTCTGCGGTTCCATTTCCGCAGGGGCGAAAACAACAGAGACAGACTCCTAAACCTGCAATTTTCATGTTTTCTTCTCGTTTAACCATCCGAAATCACCCCGAGGCCCCCGGGACCTCATCCAAACACGCCAACACATCCTAATACTTTATTTGAACTTGTTCCAATCCTCAAAACACGTCTAACAACATCAAAACCCATAATTACATCGAATTCAAGCCTAAATTTCGTAAAACTTTTCGAATTACACATTCGAGCTAAAACCCGACCAAACGACGCCCGAATGACCTGAAAATTTGCGGACACATCCAAAATCACATAACGAAGCTACAAAAATTGTCGGAATTCCATTCCGACTCCCGGATCCAAATCTGACCTATCGTTCGGATTCACCAAAATTTCAAACTTCGGCATTTCAAGCCTAATTGAGCTACGGACCTCCAAAATATATTCCGAGTGCGCTCCCAACCCCGAAATCACCTAACGGAGCTAATGGATCCATCGGATTTGTGTTCCGAGGTCGTCTTAACACTGTTCCAACTATGGACCATTTTTCAATTGTAAAGCTCTCACTTAGGGACTAAGTGTCCCAAAACACTCCAAATTTCAGAACCGACTCTCCCGGCAAACCACAATAGCAGAAATGAACTTAGGGGAACAGTTAAATTAGGGAGCGGGGCGTAATTTTCTAAAATGACCGGCCGGGTCGTTACAGATATCCTCGTCAACTACCTTGGATTAAGATCCAAGATACGTGGAACTCTCTTCGAAATAAGTTGTGTATCAAGCCCCACTTCACGTCTGCTTCGTGTGTTACACCACTGAATTTTCAATCGAGGTACTCTATCTTAGTCTTGCACAGCCTGAAAATCTTAGACTCCAGGGTTTGTCTCCAAACCTTCATTCTAGTATTAACACAACTCGGCTCGTCAATCAATACCATATCATCCGTAAAATAGGATGCACCAAGGCACCTTCCCTTGGATGCATGCGTAGCGTCAATTCAATCATCACCATGGAAAATAATAATGGGCTAAGTGTAGATCCCTGGTGCAGTCCCATCAAAACTAAAAAGTGACTTGAGTCGTTTCCCATTGTCCTCACTTGGATCTTCGCTCCATCATAAATGTTCTTAATTACTCTAATGTACGCTAAGTACGCCTCTATCCTCTATACATCTCCAAAGAACTTCTCTTGCGACTTTGTCATATAATTTTTCTAGGTTGATGAACACCATATGTAAGCCTGTCACGACCCCAAATCTGGTCGTGATGGCGCCCAACACATTGCTAAGCCAGCCTGACCAATCAATAACAATAACGGAGCTAGAAGCTCTCTTTATCCCATTTAAGCATATCAAATCACGAAGCAATAGCGATACATATAAATAAAATGGGGAACCAAGTCCCATAATACATCGACTCCCATAGACCGAAGGGTCAAGAGTCATGAGCCTCTACTGAACATGAGTATATAAAGGTTTACAAGATACCAAGTGCGGAAAGAAAAGTCAATACAAAATCAAGAGACAGTAAGAAGGAATATCGGGTCCTGCGGACTCTGCAGCTACCTCGAATATCCACAAATGTCGCCTCGCATAGCTACTGGATCACTGCTGAGAGGTACCTGGATCTGCACACAAGGTGCAGGGAGTAAAATGAGTACTGCCAGACTCAGTGGTAATAAACAAGGGTAAGACAGCGCAGATAAGAAATCCGCAATAAAGCACTATATAAAGCTGTAATCGAATACCCTGTCACAGAATCAATATCAACTGTACCTGTACCAATAAGTACCAGCAAAACGGTATAACAACTAGCATATGTAGCTAAAATGCAATGCAATGTATGATATGACCGCTACGGCACGTAGCCCGATCCAATTTGGGTACCCGTGCTCACTGTGGGGGTTCAGACTCCGGAGGGGCTCCTACAGCCCAAGCACAATATCACTGCGGCGTGCAGTCCGATCCAACATATATACTGCTGCGGCGCGCAGCCCGATCCACTACCAGTCAGCTAATATGCAAATACAGCCTCGCAGGCTCAAAAGTAGTTTTGAAAACCTTTTTATCATTTTTTAGTTGTTAAACAGTAATACCAAGTTCCAGAGATTGGAAATAGCATGATAACAGAAATAGCTACGGATCGGTAGTAACTAACATGTCAATATGATAAGACAATGATAACGATCCTCGCGGGATCCAATAACTGGCTCACAGCCCACAAGTATACTCAACCGTCCAAGAAGGAGGTTCAACGGCTCGAGAGTAGCCAATATCACAATATAGTATGCAACCATCCGAGAAGGAGGTTCGACGGCTCAAGAATAGCCTAATATCATAACATAGTATCAACAAGTCGGACTAAGCCATAGTCCCCAATCACAATCGACTCCGCACTCACAAGAGAGTACGTGTCTCGCCGCTATACAGCGTCACAAAGTGGTATACCGGGGTTTCGAACCCGCTGGTCATCACCCACATCTATTACTCACCTCAATACGGCGCGACGACTACTCCGCAATGCCCTTGCCACGAGAATCAAGCTCCGCACGCGTAGAATCTGATCAAATACGGTAGAAATACAACAAATTAGGCCAATGGGACGACACCCAATCAATACAACTCAATTTACATCAAAATTCCCAAAGTTGTCAAAACCCGACTTTCGGTATGCTTGTCGAAAAATTACAAAAGTCACATATTCAGAATCCTCATCACGATATGAGTTTAGGCATATAAAATTTACCAAAATCGGACTCCATTTGCCCACTCAAATCGGTGTTTTTCTTCAATTTAGGCCTAGGGCTCAAACCCACCTTTAATCTTTCATTTACAGAGATTTAACCAAGGATTTCATGTTAAAATGATGTAATTAAGCCACAAAACTTACCTCCAACGAAACCCCGATGATTTCCCAGCAATCTCTCGTCAATTTCTTCTCTTGGAACTCAAAAATGGAGGTTTTGGGTATTAAACCCGCGACTGGCCAGTTCTGTTGCCAGGCACTTTAACCCTACGCGTTCGCGATGTACCTCACGCGAACGCGATGTCTTGATCCTTTCCTTCATCGCGAACGCGACATGATGTCACGCGTCCGCGAAGGCCAACTCCCCAACTCCGGATTTTTACTCTACGCGAACGCGTCCCTGACCATGCGAACACGATGCTTCCCTTCCTTCTCTTACGCGAACGCGTGACTCCCTCTCGCGAACGCGATGACCACGATGACCAGCCTACGCGAACGCGAGCCTTGCCCTCGCGAACGCGAAGGCTTAACTGGTGCCCAGTGATCTGCAGATTTCAGCAGACCTTTTCTTGTTTCAAAGTGCCGGATAATGGTCCGGATTCACCCCGAGGCCCCCGGGACCCCAACGAAAACCACCAACATACCCCAAAACACGATATGAACTTGTTCCAATCATAAAAACACCATCCTAAATATCAAAATCACCAATTACCCACGGGTTCAAGCCTAAATTTCTTCAAAACTTCCGAATTACACATTCTATCAAAAACCCGACCAAACGACGTCCGAATTACCTGAAATTTTGCGGACATATCCAAAATCACATAACGAAGCTACAGAAATTGTCGGAATTCCATTCCGACCCCCGGATCAAAATCTCACCTACCGTTCGGATTTCGTCAAAATTCAACCTTAGCCATTTCAAGCCTATTTCTACACCGGGCCTCCAAATTCAATTCCGATTGCTCCCCTAAGTCACAAATCACCTCCCGGAACTAACCAAATCATCAGAATCCGATTCCGAGCCCTCTAACTAAATAGTCAACTCCGGGTTGACTTTCCTTATTCAAGTTTCCTTCAAAAAGGCTATATGCCTCATTTTCAATCCAAATCACTCCTAAATCACCCGATAGACTCTAACGCTGATATAAAAGCATGAAACATGAAATTACAACATAACGGGGTGGTAATTCTCGTGACGACGGGCCGGGTCGTCACAAAGCCTCCTCTTCCTCTCCCTATATTGTTCAACCAGTCTCCTCACAATATGGATGGGTTCCATAGTCAATCACCCCGACATGGATCTAAACTAGTCCTCGAAAATAAACATATCCGTCCTCACCCTCATCTCTACCACGCGTTCCCAAACTTTCATTATATGGCTTAGCAGCTTGATACCCCCTATAGTTGTTTTAATTTTGGATAATGCATTTGTTGTTGTACAAAGGAACCATCGTACTCAATCTCCATTCTCCCTAAAGTATTATTTTGTAGAATTTGATCATAGATTTAGTTGCTTAAACTATTAATTAACGAAATAATAATACAGTCACAAATTTATGCAAAACTCAAAGCCTTTTCTTCTTATTTCTTCTGGATAATGCAAGCCAGTTTCTCCTCTTTGGTCGGGAAAAGGGATATTGATAAGTGATAACCCTATAAGTTTAGAAATGATGAGAAAGTGAGGAAAAGTCTCAAGAAAAGAAAATTTATCTTGTTTGATTTGTGTGAAGAGAGAAAGAAAAAACGATGCAAAGGGGAGATTGTTTGTGCCTTGAGGACTACATTTAGCTGAGAGAGAAGACGCATACATAGTATATTTCGTTTTCAAAAGAAAACAGACAGTTCTCACGTCTCTAACTTTTCCCTTAAGTTTCTCTTCATTATTTCCATGCAATATCTTTTTTCTAGCTAAAAAGGTTAATACAAACTATTTCGCAAAGAAATTATCAGACGTACGAAATGGAAACCTCAAATTAAGAAATTAGAACTCTTAGGGTGTGTTCAGTGTTGTGGCTAGATGCACACGTAAGTATATGCGGCCATTAAGTAATAAAGTGATTAGAAGTCGGATATTGAATTCACGATGATTTGTGATTAACTATTAACTAAATCAGTCCTAACTGTCTAAACGAGAATTAAAATTAAAAGTATTTGATTCTAAACTAATTAAAATAGGGAAAAACAAATCATTAACTTTGAACAGAGGAAGAGTAAATTTTTATGTTATGAAAATGATCTAGGATTATGGGATATCTGACATTTCTATTGTATTCTACAATTAAATTGACTAACTAATTTATCTAGATTATTGGCTGACATGGTTAATATCGCTCTTAAGAATCTGTCGAATTCTTACTCGCCTATTCAAGCTAACCTAGCTCCTATTTCTATGGAATTAGAACTAACAAGAATGCATTTATAATTCTTATACATCAACCAATCAAGGCAATTAGGTTTATGTCTATCCTAATGCAAGCTCACTCGATCTAAAATTAGTTAGGACTTTATATGGTTGTAATGTGGGCTAAAAGACATGTAGGATATATTTAAGGTTAGTGGTTTACCCTCCTAAGCACTTTAACATATTATATAATAAACTTTAAGCGTAACTTCTTCAATACACTTTAATTTCACAACTAAAATCACACACTTCAATTTTTTCTCTTTCTTTAAGTACTATTTTAATTTATACTCCACTAGCAAGAACAAGACAATAATTTAATCATCTATATATTTTTATTTTTATTTTTATTTTCAAATATTTTTTTTCTCTTTTGTACGTTCTACTATTGGCGTACTCTTTTACAAAACAAGTGCACCTTTCTTCATTTCGTTGGTTCCACTAAAAAGCCACCCCACACTTAGTTTTTTTCTTACTTCGTTTAGAGCTCATTTCCTAATTAATTGAAGTGCTTTAAGAGGTAAAATAATCAAAACAATGTCATTTAAGAACAAAAGGGGTATATGGGTGCCAAATAAAAGTCTATAGGCTCAAAAGGGTTAACTAGGGATAAATTTTATTTATATCAAGCAATAAAGCTCAAAACGATCATAGAAAGCCTAAAATCATTTTTCAAACTGAGGCATTGTGAGCACGTGATTTTTGCCCTATATGAGAATTACTCCCAAAAATTCAAAATAAAATAATTTTAGTTTTCTTATAATTGTTGTGAATTTTGTGTTATTTTCTTGTATTATTTGCATTTATCTGTACATATTTGTTTGTTTAAATAATTAAAATAAAAATATATATATATATATATACAAGCATAATAAGAATTGGGGCCAAGATTAAGTCTGAATTGTGGCCCAATATTTTAGACCAAAAGATCCGGTCCAGTTATTTAAATTGATAGAATCCCAGCCGTTCATTTCCTCAAATCCAACGGTTGAGATTATTAACGGATTTTTTAATGGTTAATTAATATGAGAGGCTTGATCTCAACCGTCCAATCCAGATGATCCTACGGAGGAGACCTGTGGCCTCATGTGGGTCAATACTGCATCGTTTGATTAGGCCAATCCCTGACCGTTGATCATCAAAGATCCAACGACCAGGATCACCTTGAGGGCTCCGTGTATATAAGGCTTTGGTCTCAGTAGAGACCAGCCATTATATGCTCCACAAAACCCTAGTTGCCACAACCCTTACACCACCACCCCCTCTTCTTCTTCTTCATTTTACCACGAAACCTCCAACATCACCCGCCAGAATGCCTCCCAGGAACAACCACCAGGCAGTAATTCGGGAGCCACCCCTCCCCTCCTGCGTTTTCTTCTCCTTATGTTCTTTTTCTTTTTCTGTTTGTATATATATGTATGTATATACATATATATATAATGAAGCTGGTCGAATGATCGTTGTTTCAATCTGGTTAGTCGATTTCAAATTTTTGTTCTTGTCCAAATTATTAGTATGTTTAGATCCGAAATTATTGTATGTTGGTGTTGTGCATGATTTTCTAAAATTTTGTTTAATTTTCTTAATTATTATTCTCATTTTTTGTCCATACATGTTTATTTATTAAAAATACAATATATATATATATATATATATATATATATATATATATATATATATATATATATATATATATATATATATATATGTTGCATTTTGAATTTAGAATTCAATTAAGTAATTTGCTTTATAAGAAATTAAAATCAAAAGGTGTGTTTTGTGTTTTAATATTTTTAGTTTAATTTTTGTAAAAATTACCATTTAGAGTTAATTGGTATTTGTGGTAGCCTAATTTGTTTTCATAATTAAAATTATGGTTTTTAGTTTTAATTATTTAAATAAAACAAGAAAAAGAAAAGATGGAAATAATAAAAAGAGAAAAGGGAAAAACGGACTGGGCCAAGTTGAATCCGGACAAAACCAGGCCCAAAAAACTGCCTTACCCGGTCCAAAACTTATATCCCTCACCCACTTAAACGGATCAACCCAATTCCAGTACCCGTTACCCATCCAACTGACCTGGTCTGCCCGATCCCAAAAGACCCCGTTTTATTAAAAAAGTTGATCTGGGCCGTTGGATTCTCGTGATCCAACGGCTAAGATTAAATCTTGCATTTTTGATATGCCAAAGACCCCAAAACCCGGTTGTTTCCCCATTTTCCCTTCATCTTTGTCTCCAAAACCCTAGAGACAGAAGTCCCGCCGCAAACCGCCATCTCCACCCACCGAAAATCGCCTCACGGCGGTTCCGGTGGGCCAAACCTCCCCATTTTTACACCACAACACCCCCATAACCTCCTCATTCCAGTCCTGAGCTTAGTTTCCTTCGAATCACACCTCAATGCTTCGAATATTAAATCAAAGAATGACCGTCAAACTTCGTCGCTTCCATTTACCCCCCAAACTCATCCCAAACATTCCCCTAGCCTCCCTCACACCCAAATCACCTTTGGTTTTGTTCGAATCTAACCGGAAAACTCAGAACCCCAAATCAACCGTATGAACCCTAGAAGATCCAAAGTTGGATTTCCGGCCAAATTCAACGGATAATTGAGGTCTAAGGGACCTTAATCCGAGTATTATCAACTGAGAACACTCTGATTAAGGTTCGTTTTGCCTAAAAAAGGGTTCTAGTTCAAGTCCAATTCGAGTTTGTCTCTTTTTGAGTTTCTTTGAGGTATTTTTCCTTCTTTATTTCCTCTTCTTCTTCTTTTCTTTCTGTTTCTGTTGTTCACGATGAATCAAATTTGTTCATCATGTTGAATTAAATTGATTATTCAGTCTTGTTGGTTTTAAAATCAGTTAAGAATATGTGTCGTCTCATTGGTTTCAATTCATGTTACCTCAAATATTGATTAGTTTTGATGTTTGATAATTGTTGAAACAGAGTAGTTGCCAATATTCTGTGATTTGTCTTGTGAGCTTTAGACTAATGGATTTGTTAAATCAATAATGGGGAGGGATGATTATGTAAAACACTGATAATGTTAGTCACATGGGCATCATATTATAAAGTTAAGGGTGGAATGAATTAGAATATAGAAGACATATACCCAATTGAATTAACAAATGAGAAAAAAGGACTGTTTGGTTGGCCTAGTGCCTTTGTTAGCTGGAAATCAGAACTAACATGGGATGTGTGATTAAAAAGATAAAGGGATGCACATGGGGAGGGAATATACAAGCTGGCAAGTAAGAAAACATGGGAGCATAATTGAAAAATACACGTGTAAATGGAGTACACATCTGGAAAGGGGAGGGGATTAACTGATATATGATCAGATTTTCACTCACCAAAGGGAAGGAGTTTTGATAGAGGGAGGAGACTGACAGAGAGAGTGGAGGGAGAGAAAGACACTAAAGAACAGGGAGAGCCTGTGAGTTTAAGGAAAACAGGGGAGTTTCTTAGAAGATTTTTCTGAGAATTGAAAATAGGAAAAGGGTCTATAAAATACGAACGGTTGGTTTTGGTTACTGTTTCATTGAGTTCTTCCTGAGGTCCCTTAAATTTCTAATTCCTGAAGTAGTTTCTGATAAATTTTGGTTAAAATGAATTGAGCTTGGAAATTTTAAGAGCTTGGTTTGAGGTTTTGGTTGATTATTGTCCTTTATTCTTGGTTTAAATATGGGGTTTCTTGGTTGTCACTGCTGCTGACCCCTGTTCTTGCTACTGCTCGTTGCTGATCTTCTTACCTCTCTTTTATTTGTTCTCTTAGGTACATTCTCTTAAGATTTACTTGATGTAAATGCTATAATGATGATGTAAATACAAGCTAAAATCATGGCAATTAACTTGGCATTACTTTATTTGCATTTTTCTTCATGTTATTATTGTACTTTGGTCATTTGAAACGTCATGATTTCTGGTACTGTTATTTGATAGGATTGATCCATATAGTTATAATTAAATTGGGTCTATTGAAATTTTGTTTTGGGAAGATTTAATTGTATTAGGTGAACCCTCAACTTGGTGGCTTTAGATGATTTAGAGGGCATCCTATTTGAAGGTGTTGGGAGCTATTTTGTTTAATTAATACGTGCCATTAGATCTGAATGTTAGCATTTAAAAGGATGTTAATGTATAATCTATATAGTTAGTTGATTTCAAAGCAGGTTTATATAATATTGTCAATATAGTTGGAATTGAGATTAGTAAATAAAAAATACAAATTGATTCAGATTGTGCTTCTACATGCCGCCAGTATACAGATTTGGGTTTTTTTCGTTTAAGTTGTTAGTTAGAGAATTGATAGAATAATTAAATGTATTTCATATGTATAAACATCAATTTTAGTGGCTCAGTTTGAATAAGTTGTAAACCAAAACGATATACAATACTTCGTAATTCATATAGGCTAATCAAGTGATTAAAATTGGAAATATATTCTAATGCTTTTAACATTTGAAGTGTGTTGTAGAATGAAAAATTCAAGAAAAGTTTCATACAAAGGTATGTTGTGATTTGCTGTAAGATGTTTTAAACAATTGTTTAAAAACGATAACTGGATGTCTTTTGTTGAATTCGAATTGAAAAATGTGTTTATTATTTCTAAGGGATTAACGTTATATTAGTTTTATAATAGCTTTTAGGATTGACTCTTTAAATAATAATGAGATGAGCCTCGTCAAATAAGAATACACAATCGCGGGGGCCCTCAAATAAATTGTTATGAAAACTTAGACTCGGAAGGACCGTTTTAGTGAATTTCACGGTCTTTCCAAAAGCTAATCAACACGATAGACTCTTTAGGCACGACTTTAATAATCTACTTTCCTGAATATGGGTGCACATTTATGTGACCCAAATTCAAATCTCAACGAAGTCAAAATGCGTTAAAGGTCACAGGTGTACTGATGCGGTGTAATCCGAAATACATTTTTACAATGTTGCAATTCTTGTAAGAATATTAAAAAGTGGTTAAGAGTTAAAATTTGCACATAAGGTAAAGCATGTTATAAAATCAGATAAATAAGGCAAATATGATAATTAAGCGACCGTGCTAGAACCACGGAAGTCGGGAATGCCTAACACCTTCTCCCGGGTTAACAGAATTCCTTATCCGGATTTCTGGTTCGCGGACTGTTATATAGAGTCAAACTTTTCCTCGATTCGGGATTCGAATCGGTGACTTGGGACACCATAAATCTCCCAAGTGGCGACTCTGAATTAAATAAATAAATGTCGTTTCGACTGTCCTTTAATTGGAAAAACTCCTTCGCGCCCTCGCGGGTCTGCCGAAAAGGAGGTGTGACAGGCATCACCTCAAATTTTTGCTTCAACTCACATACCGGACAAGTTTAGATACAAGTACAATACATAGACTACACAAAAACCTCACCATACATGCACATGACTCACTAAGGTCGGTCTCACTTCGACTCTCAACTAATGCAATTATTCACGGATCCACGAGATAATAAGCATTAAGCACAAAGTGAACAATAGTCAAGAAAATGAGACATAGGTGTCAATAACATGCTATCTAGTATATACAGGCATCTAGGTTTGGAATAGCAATAATCATAAAAGAACTACAACCCTAGGACGTGAAATTTAGCTCCACATAGACATAGTAGCCAAACAACAAATCATACAATGAAAGACAAAAATTACTAAGTTTGGTGGAGGAAAAGATGAAATCTGGCCTCCACGGTGGCTTTGTGCTCTCCCTTGGTCAAAATTTCCTCTCAAAAAATATTCTCCTCTCTCTATAATAGGTTCAGAACCCCTTTTATACGAGTTGGAATGTGTAGGGCCGAAATAACCAAGTCCTGGGAGGAATATGATAAGTCTATGTCACCAACACCTAGGGTAGTGTGGGGCGCTTGCCCTGGTGCCGGAAATTCTACACTACTGGAAACTGGGCCACAGGTAGCGCCCCATGTTACATGTGGTGCTCAAATGTAAACTTTTGCCTTTTCTTCCCATTTTTGTTCCAATTCGCACACTTTCATCCCAAATTGAATTCAAATGATTCCTACACATAGAAATACCATAAATTAGCACAAGTCATTATATTATACATCTGAAATCTATGAGACATGATCACAATGTGACGTAATATATATAAAACTATGCATACTTTAAGCCGAATATCATTTAGTATGAGTTGGGGTGCCAAGCGACTGGATCACATCCGATATGAAAGAATCAAAAATGGACAAATCTGAACCGATAGAAAATGGGTCTGCAAATAATTGACGAGCACCAAATACAACACGATATTGTTGCTCGCTAGGAAAAGGTAATATAATTTATTTATCATCTCTAAAGGGATTAATTTAAATAATATTCAATTAATTTCTAACTTAAAACTATTCAGGATGATTAGAACTTTAGTTGGAATTATTAATAACTAAAATTAATTATGAAAACTAAAATAATTAAAAATTTATCACAGAAGGACAAGGGTTGAGCAACACCGAAATAATCAATGGGAGAAATAAGGGTCGTGGCATGATCGGTGCAAGATAGCTATTCGGGATCCAACTCTAGTTTAGTTCACTCTAATGTTCTAATGGTTCACATTAATTCACTTGATGGTTAGTTCAATCGTGTAGCTAAGACTCCTCTCTCGATTAAATCTTTTGTCTATGATGTGAACTAATATAAAGCACTGTGAAGATATGTAAGAAAACGTTAATGGACAAGTCTTTAAGAAAAACTCTCTCTAATATTCTCCTAACTTGATTTAATCAACAACTCAACAAGCTCTTTCGATTACATAAAGGAATCACTAGATTAAACCCAACAAAATAATGCAAAAATAATTAATAAAATAGTCCTCTTTCGACTAAACATACTAGTGACTAAAGTTGCAATTAATACAAATCTCCATAAACGAATTCATACAAAGAACTAGAGTTAAAATCCACAGATATCTATCAAAATATCATATATTTCAAACCCTAAGGTAAACTACTCCATAATCATGGAGAAAGTCATCAAAAATAAAGTTGAGTAATAAGAAAACATGAATTCAATCCAAACTCGAGTGTTGAGTTAAGGAAAGAATGATGAATCCTTGTGCTTTGAGTCTTCAATGCTCTTCCGATCTTCCACAGGTCAAAAGCCACTTCAAAAATGTATTTTTGGTGTATTTATACCATGTAAAAGTGATTCTGGACAAATATACCCTTTTCAAGCCGAATTTGAAATTAGTCTAAGAAAACAGTGCCCCATGCTCCGCGCCAGTGGGAAAATTCGAAGAGGAGGTTTTTTTTCACTCTGCAGGAATTTTGCACTAGCACCGCCCCGCGATGCGGTATGGTTATTTTCTCAAAGTAAATTTCTTTTCTCATTTTTTATATTCAGACTTGATCCTCGAACCCCGAACATGATCTCAACTTAATTTCTTGGGCTCTACTCAGACTTCAAAGCTTTAAACCATCAATTTTAGCTCCAACTTGTTTCTTCACTAGAAACCACATCCCACGGCATAACACATGCAACAAGTACAAAGTACTGGCAATTAGGCTCAAATATAATCAAACTTGTAGTAATTAGATTGTGAAATATAGTTTAAAACGTGAGTTCCTAGACTACCATCAACACCCTATACTTAAACCATTACTCGTCCTCGAGTAATCAAATTAAACTTCACATAGAGATGACCTTTTTATCTGACAACTTTCCTAATGCATCATGCCAAAAATATTTAAAGGCGACTAAGTACCCTATCATAACATCCTAGCCTCAAAACTCGACTCAAAAGCACCACATATTTTTCAAACACGCTCGCTTGCTCTAAAACAGAAACCAAAGACATTACCTTTTCTTCATTAGTCATGTACGCTCACACAAACAATCGAGAGAATTTCTATATACAATAAAGTTCAAGAACAATTAGAAACTCAAGATAGAAAGGATTAACTCACTCTCAAAAATAAAATTCATGTGACACAGAAGACGTACCATAGGCTTGTCCATAGTGTAATACTCTTCTAATTGAGCTCATTGAGATATGGATCAAGTAAGAATTAATTTAGTTGTAATATAGGCTACGGAACGGGTAAGATAAATTTAGATAATAATTACTAAGCACTTTAATACATATAAATTAATATTTCAAACCCCGCATTATGTCGAATCAAATCCCAACATTCACACATAATAGCATCAAGCTTCCATTTCTTTAAGCACAAACAAGATGAGAACTACCACTAGCAAGTAATTAATTTTTTTCTCTTTCTAATACATATACAACTCTTTCTTTTTTCTTTTCAAAGTTTTGATTATTTTTTTCCTCAAGCAACTTTAATTTTTCCTTTCTATCACTTCCTTATCAGTGGCTCTCACAAATTTTCAAACAATTCACCTTTCTCCATTTTTTTCAGTTCCACTCAAAAACCCAACCAGATCTCCAATTAGCTTTTAACATGCTCATAAAAATTTCAAGTGCTCACAAGAGGTAAAAGGTTCAACTAAATAGTCAATTCAAATAATAGGTCTAGACTTTGTTGTGTGGTTGTCAAAGAAATAAGATTACATGCTCAAAGGGACTAGCTAGGATACACAACGATTAGGTGGGTCACATGCATATAACTAGCTCAACAAAAAGATGCTTATACTAGACTCAATAAGACTACTATTTCGCTTTGAAAATACATGGTACAAGTTCTAGACATCAACTGACATGCACAGAATATCAATGACAACCTCACACACACATTGGTACATAACTCACTTAGGATCAGATCTATTTCGAATCTCCAGTCAAAGCAGTTAAAGCAAAGTCGAGACCAAACAAATTAAGGTACTTATCCATGAGCCACGAACTAAGTCTAGGCGTCATAACAAAAGCGCTCAGTACTCTCAAGGCACAACAAAGTCAAGAAAAGTATCATTTTTAACACCATAGGACAAGACTTCTTTATTCCTAACAAAAACACCATCGAACACGACTTCTTTATTCCTAACAAATGAAAAACTAACTACACCAAATTCAAGCAAAGCCTTTGGAAAAGAACCGTGGCACAAATAAAAATCAGGGGGGAATTGATACACTACCTAAGAATATAAAAAAATCTTCGACTTTGATCTATCAAGAAGACATTCGAGAAAATCCATCGTTGGGAAAAATAAAAAAATTTAACATTTTTTTACTCATCAAAATACTAGCAAGGATAAAAAAAACATATATACATATACATATTCATATACCCCACCCCATTCTTTAAATTATGGCATGTTCATATGACACACAAATAAAAAGGAAAAAGTAAGAAAACTCCCTTGAATTATCTAGTCTGGGTCTAAATCAAAGTCGGGATCCACTTTGAACGTTTGACCTAGTGCACATATCCATGCTGAAAGTTTATTTTCTGCCTTCTTCGAGTACACCCCACACTTGTCATACTTAACCTCTCTAGCTTGCTTTTTTAGGTTTTCCTTGAATTCAGAGTGTGTAGTCGACTAATCTCTAGGTTGCCCTATTGCTTCCTTCATTTTGAACACCACTCTTTCTTCCCCCACTCTTAACATGAGCTCCTTTTCCTAAATGTCCAAAATAGCTCTGCCAATAGCCAAAAAAGTCACCCTAAAATCAGAGGGGCCACCTTATTCTCTTCCATATTCACCATGATAAAGTCCACAGGGAACACAAATTTATCCACCCGTACCAGCACATCTTCCACTAATTCTTCAGGTATGATTGTGGTCTGATTTGCCAGCTGCAAAGATACAGGTATAGATATTTCTTCAATCTTTCCTCCAATTTCCTAAAAACACACAAAGGCCTAAGATCAATAGAGGCACCTGAATCACACAAAGATTTTTGAAATTTAGTACTTCGTAAAGAGCAAGATATAGTAAAACTCTCTGGATATCCACCCCTTTGCGGGAGCTTATTTTGCAGAATAGAACTACAATGCTCTATAAGCTTGACAACAACGTCTCTTTCACTTTCTACTTGTTGGAAAATATCTCCTTTAGGAACTTAGCATAGACTAGAATTTGTGAAAGCACCTATGTGAAATGTATATTAACATGCACTTGTTTGAGAACTTCTAGAATATGCCAAAATTGTTTGTCCAACTTCTCTTTTCTTAGCTTCTGCGGGAAAGATATACTAGACATATATTTACATTCTTCAGTCCCTTCATTCAATAATTTCCATCCTTCTTCTTTTTCAGAGCTCTAGTCCTTCCCTTCTTCTTCAGAACATCATAGCTCTACCCTTACTTCACCTTCTTGATTATTACTATTTTTCTTCTCCTCCGATATCTCTTCTTATCTTTTAATGAACTCACCCTTTTGTTTTGCTATGGGTTCCTCTACTTCTCAAGGACACCACGTTTATTGTTTCTTTTGGATTCCATCCAGTATCAGCAGGGAGAGTTCCTAGAACCCTGTCAGACAATAGATTAGCAAGTTGCCTGGACCACGTCTAATCCGCACTCAATAGTGAGTGGAAAGGTCGTTGGAATAATAGTACCTGAAAAGAGACAAGGTCGATTTTCACAGAGAGTTACTAGGGGTGTTAGGAGTATATATTTGACGATGGCGAAGGGAATATCCAAATTGCACTTTCACAAAAGGTTTTGATTTCTAATTCTAATTTTACTATAGCAATTATAGGCTAAGAAAAGTAACTAGAAGCGAATGATTATTTTCTATGTTTTCCAAATAGTTAAAAAACTTAGGGATGTGACCATAGCCTAGATTTTCACATAATGGTTTAATTTGATTTGGGTGTATTATAGCTCTCTATCATACACCCACTCAATACCTCTCAGTCAAAGAGTATCTTTTTTAATTTGGCTTTCTCAAGTCCAAATGGGCATCCAACCAAATAGTTTATATGAACTCGAGTCGGGTTCTCACTATATTTAGTTTGAACCCTTTAATTAGGCTAAACAAACTCTCAGTTAGCTCAATTATTTGTTAGCCAAGTTATCCTAGATTAAGTCCCTCTTTCACGAGCATGGACTAAATAAAAAGGCATGAATCAATATTTGCAACCATTAATTCTAAAAGTGAAGCATAAACTAAGCTAAATAATCAACACCCAATCATAAACAAGCATTAAATTAAATACTCATATGGTTTGCACACTAGGGTTGGGTCACAACCCTAGTAAGAATCTAGCTACTCATGGTAAGAATTGAAGAAAATAACGAAGAAATGCTAATTAAACTCATTATCTAAGATTAAAATGATAAAATATAATATTTAAACACTAAAATATTCACAAACTTCCTAAAATGGAAAAATTATAACGGCTATAGCAACTCAAACTTCGAAACCTAACCTAAAAATATGACACTCATCTATTTATAATGGACCGAACTTCATTGACAAAAATGCCCTTCAGATGGTTCTACGGCCGTAAAGTTCCATGTGCGGTCCACATATTTCATCAGTTAGCAAGATCTTGGATTCTACAGCCGCATAATTCTAGATTGCAGCTATGAAGCATCTTCTGCGGTCGCACAATTCTTGTGTCGTCCGCACTTCAGCAAGGCTTCAGGTCTTGGTCTTTTGCACACTCTCAGAACTTTGAATCATTTGTCAGTGTAGACCTTGTTCTGTAGCCGCAAAATTCAAGGGTGGTTCGCACATTGGCCAAATTCCTGTTGGGCTCTTTCACTTGAGCTATGGCCACAAATGAACTCTACAGTTCACACTTTCTTCAATGGACCACACTTATTTAGTTCTGCGCCATTTCTTGCCTTGTGATTTGGAACACTTATTTTTTATTGGGATCTCAGCATGGGAGACCGTATTTTCAGTATTCCTGCAATTTACACACTTTCATTTGTTTTGGGAACATAAATCACTATTTTCGGACTAAAACAAAAATAAAAACGTTCTAATAAGTAGTCAAAATCCCCATGTATCAACTCCCCCGAACTTAAGTCTTTGCTTGTCCTCAATCAAATAAATTATTTCCCGCCTCCTAGAGTTCATGGTCATTTCAGCGAGTCAAAGGTGAGCCATTCACACATCAGTTGGGACCAACAATTACCCACAATACTCATGCATTATCAACAAGGTGACAAGTCAAATATTCATGCACATATAGTTCTAATGTGACATTTGATTCTCAAGAATTGACTTTACTTATCAAGGACTCTTGTTCTATCATGTAGGTCTTGGTTAATCCAAACTCTTCCTTATCTACTTTCCACTTGCCAAGCTTACTTAAGAAATTATCACTCAATCATAAGATTCATTAAAGGTTCACTCGTCTTTCACAATGTCACAAGTACAACTTCAAGTACCATAGGCTTTCCCCCATGTAAATAGTCACTAACGTATGCTCACTCGGTTTGAAATCAAGTGGGACTTCTTTTGGGTTGTAATGAAATCTTTTGGATTTGGTTAAGATACCATATGAGCAAGTGGTTACACCTTTCCTTAAGAACTCCACACTTTCATTTCTCAGCTCACAATTGCCAATTCTAAGAGGCATTTTATTTTCATAGGGTATTGAAGAGACTTAACATTACTCTTTCTTATTCATTTTATTCTTTTTCTACCCTTTTTGATTGCTCATGCTAAGGATCATCACCTCTTTTTGAATTTATCAACCCTTCCACTTATTCACATTTTTTATTTTTTTTGTTGTTTTCTTTTCTTGCCTTCTCTTTTCATTGAGATCATTTCTTTTCTCTTTTGTGCCTTGATACCTTTTTCAAATTCCTCATCTCTACCCCAAACTTATGTTTTAAGCCATTGTGTCTCAGGAGTGTTAAAGAAATTCTGGGTGCCAAGAGAGGGTCACGGCAAAACGGGTAAAGGCTCATAACATTGTTATCAAATGAGAAATGCTAGAGGCTTATTGGGGTTGACTAGGGATACCAACATTGTTTAGCAATTGAAATCTCAAACAGGCCAAAGGAAGCCTACAATCACTTCTCAAACCAAGAAAAACTTTGGATATCACCTTAAAACATATTTAGGGCTAGTTCTAGACCCTTCACACAGATACTTGGACTAGAAACAGTTTATCTCACCCCTCGCGCAACTAGATTGTAAAACTAGATTGTAAAAGTCATTATATTATATGAGACATGATCACAATGTGACATAATATATATATATATATATATATATATATATATATATATATATATATATATATATATATGCATACTTTAAGCCGAATATCATTTAGTATGAGTTGGGGTGCCAAGCGAATGGATCACATCCGATATGAAAGAATAAAAAATGGGTAACGCAAAAATGGACAAAATATCTGAACCGATAGAAAATGGGTCTACAAATAATTGACGAGCGCAAAATACAACACGATATTGTTGCTCGCTAGCCAAAGATAATATAGTTTAATTATCATCTCTAAAGGGATTAATTTAAATAATGTTCAATTAATTTCTAGCTTAAAACTATTCAGGATGATTAGAACTTTGGTTGGAATTATTAATAACTAAAATTAACTATGAAAACTAAAATAATTAACAATTTATCACAGAAGGACAAGAGTTGAGCAACACCGAAATAAGGGTCGTGGCATGATCGGTGTAATATAGCTATTCAGGATCCAACTCTAGTTTAATTCACTCTAATGTTCTAATGGTTCACATGAATTCACTTGATGATTAGTTCAATCGTGTAGGTAAGACTCCTCTCTCGATTAAATCTTTTGTCGATGATGTGAACTAATATAAAGCACTGTGAAGATATGTAAGAAAAAGTTAATGGACAAGTCTTTAAGAAAAACTCTCTCGAATATTCTCCTAATTTGATTTAATCAACAACTCAACAAGCTCTTTCGATTACATAAAGGAATCACTAGATTAAACCAAACAAAATAATGCAAAAATAATTATAAAAATAGTTTTCTTTCGACTAAATATACTAGTGACTAAAGTTGCAATTAATAAAAATCTCCATAAACGAATTCATACAAAGAACTTGAGTTAAAATCCATAAATATCTATCAAAATATCATATATTTCAAACCCTAAGGTAAACTATTCCATTATCGTGGAGAAAGTCATCACAAATAAAGTTGAGTAATAAGAAAACATGAATTCAATCCAAACTCGGGTATTGATTTAAGGAAAGAATGATGAATCCTTGTGCTTTGAGTCTTCAATGCTCTTCCAATCTTCCATAGGTCAAAAGCCACTTCAAAAATGTATTTTCGGTGTATTTATACCATGTAGAAGTAGTTCCGGACAAAAATACCCTTTTCAAGCCGAATTTGAAATTAGTCTAAGGAAACGGTGCCCCATGCTCCGCGCCAGTCGGATAATTCAAAGTGGAGGTTTTTTTTCACTATGCAAAAATTTTGCACTAGCACTGTCCCGCGATGCGGTACGGTTATTTTGTCAAAGTAAATTCTTTTCTCATTTTTTATATTCAGAGTTGATCTTCGAACCCCGAAAATGATCTCAACTTAATTTCTTAGGCTCTACTCAGACTTCAAAGCTTCAAACTATCAATTTTAGCTCCAAACTTATTTCTTCACTAGAAATCACATCCCACGGCATAATACACCCAATAAGTACAAAGTACTGGCAATTAGGCTCAAATATAATCAAACTTGTAGTAATTAGATTGCAAAATATAGTTTAAAACGTGAGTTCCTAGACCATCAACACCATATACTTAAACCATTGCTCGTCCTCGAGTAATCAAATTAAACTTCACATAGAGATGACCTTTTTATCTGACAACTTCCCTAATGCATCATGCCAAAAATATTTAAAGGCGACTAAGTACCCTATCATAACATCCTAGCCTCAAAACTCGACTCAAAAGCACCATATATTTTTCAAACACGCTCGCTTGCTCTAAAACAAAAGCCAAAGACATTACCTTTTCTTCATTAGTCATGTGCTCTCACACAAACAATCGAGAGAAGTTCTATATACAATAAAGTTCAAGAACAATTAGGAACTCAAGATAGAAATGATTAAATCACTCTTAGAAATAAAATTCATGTGACACAGAAGACGTACCGTAGGCTTGTCCATAGTGTAATACTCTTCTAATTGAGCTCATTGAGATATGGATCAAGTAAGACTTAATCTAGTTGTAATATAGGCTGCGGAACGGGTAGGATAAATTTAGATAATAATTACTAAGCACTTTAATGAATGTAAATTAATATTTCAAACCCCACATTTATGTCGAATCAAATCCCAACATTCACAAATAATAGCATCAAGCTTCCATTTCTTTAAGCATAAACAAGATGAGAACTACCACTAGCAAGTAATCAATTTTTTTCTCTTTCTAATACGTATACAACTCTTTCTTTTTTTCTTTTCAAAGTTTTGATTTATTCCTCAAGCAACTTTAATTTTTCTTTTCTATCACTTCCTTACCGGC
The DNA here is from genome assembly GCA_032618575.1 of Nicotiana noctiflora. Taxonomy (NCBI): domain Eukaryota; kingdom Viridiplantae; phylum Streptophyta; class Magnoliopsida; order Solanales; family Solanaceae; genus Nicotiana; species Nicotiana noctiflora. The sequence continues at coordinate 1,045 of JASVEL010008371.1, read as the reverse complement.
GACTCTCACAAATTTTCAAACAATTCACTTTTCTCCATTTTTTTCAAGTTCCACTTAAAAAATTAACCATATCTCCAATTAGCTTTTAACATGATCCTAAAAATTTCAAGTGCTCACAAGAGGTAGAAGTTTCAACTAAATAGTCAATTCAAATATTAGGTCTAGACTTGTTGTGTGGTTGTCAAAGAAATAAGATTACATGCTCAAAGGGGCTAGCTAGGATACACAACGATTAGGCGGGTCACATGCATATAACTAGCTCAACAAATAGATGCTTATACTAGACTAAATAAGACTACTATTTCGCATTGAAAATACATGGTACAAATTATAGACATCAACTGACATGCACAGAATATCAATGACAACCTCACACACACATTGGCATATAACTCACTTAGGATCGGATCTATCCCGAATCTCCAGTCAAAGCAGTTAAAGCAAAGTCGAGACCAAACAAATTAAGGTACTTATCCATGAGTCATAAACTGAGTCTAGGAGTCATAACAAAAGCGTTCAGTACTCTCAAGGCCCAACAAAGTCAAGAAAAGTATCATGTTTTAACACCATAGGACAAAACTTCTTTATTCCTAACAAAAAGACCATCGGACAAGACTTCTTTATTCCTAACAAATGAAAAACTAACTACACCAGGTTCAAGCAAAGCCTTTGGAAAAGAACTGCGGCACAAAAAAAATCAAGGGGGAATTGATACACTACCTAAGAAAATAAAAAAATCTTCGACTTTGATCTATCAAGAAGACATTCGAGAAAACCCATCGTCGGGAAAAAAAATTAACATTTTTTTACTCATCAAAATACTTGCAAGGATAAAAAAAACAACATATATACATATATATTCATATACCCCATCCCATTCTTTAAATTATGGCATGTCCATATGACACATAAATAAAAAGGAAGAGGTAAGAAAACTCCCCTGAATTGTTAGTTTATGGATTATGAATTCGTGAGTCATCGCTTTAATAATATTACCATTTGACCATTAATAACTGTCGTAGTTGCCATCTCGTCTCTACTTCTT
>JASVEL010008370.1:0-41975 GCA_032618575.1 Nicotiana noctiflora | reverse complement strand
GCAATAACTCTACCCTCCCGGCATCAACACACAACCGATTCCCACTCTGTGAAGCATCACAATACACCATATACGACCCTCTGAGGCCGATGGCAACACAAGTACTCGAGCCGTGGTCAAAGCCTTCTCGAGCTTCCGAAAGCTCTCCTCACATTCATCGTACCACACAAACGGAGCATTCTTCCGTGTCAACTTAGTCGACGGTGAAGCAATAGATGAGAAACCCCGAACAAACCGCGATAATAGCCTCGCCAAGCCGAGAAAACTCCGAATCTCCGTAGTCGAGCGAGGGTCCGGGCCAGCCTCGCACCGCTCGACCTTCCGCGGATCAACCCTAATACCATCACCGGACACTACATGTCCCAGAAAAGCCCACAGTATCAAGCCGGAACTCACACTTAGTGAATTTTGCATAGAGCTTCTCTTCTCTCAACCTCTCCAATACCACCCTCAAGTGATGTGCATGCTCCTCCTGACTGCGTGAATATACCGGAATATCATCAATAAACACAATCACAAAAGAATCAAGGTACGGCCGAAATACACTATTCATCAAGTGCATGAATGCTGGTGGGGCATTAGTCAACCCGAAAGACATCACCAGGAACTCGTAGTGCCCATATCGCGTCCTGAACGCTGTCTTCATAATATCTGAGTCCCTGATCTTCAACCGATGATAGCCCGATCGAAGGTCAATCTTAGAAAATACACTAGCTCCCTGGAGCCGATCAAATAGGTCCTCAATACGAGGCAATGGGTACTTATTCTTCACTGTTACCTTGTTCAGCTGCTTGTAATCAATGCACATTCTCATTGTGCCATCTTTATTCTTCACGAACAACACCGGTACACCCCAAGGTGACACACTCGGACGAATAAAACCTTTATCTAAGAGTTCCTGAAGCTATTCTTTCAATTCTTTTAACTCTGCTGGTGCCATGCGATAGGGAGGAATAGAAATGGGCTGAGTTCCCGGCACCAAGTCAATACCAAAATCGATATCTCGGTCAGGCGGCATGCCTGGTAGGTCTGCTGGAAACACATCCGGAAACTCCCTCACAATGGGGACCGAATCAAGACTGGGTGTCTCGGCCTCAACATTTCTAATGAAGGCCAAATAAGATAAACAACCCTTGCCAATCATTCGTTGAGCCTTTATATAAGAAATCACCCTGTCGGACACATAATCAGTCAAGCCACACCACTCAATCCTCGGATTACCTGGAATAGCTAGTGTGACTGTCTTGGCATGACAGTCCATAATCGCATGGTAAGGAGATAGCCAATCCATGCCTAGAATCACATCGAAATCTACCATGCCCAGTAGTAATAAATCAACTCGGGTCTCCAGACCCCCAATAGTAATAAGACAGGATCGATATACCTGATCCACAATAACAGTATCCCCCACTGGGGTAGACACATGTACGGGCAAAGCAAGAATACCACGGGTCATACCCAAATGATGTGCAAAATAAGTAGAGACATAAGAATAGGTGGATCCAGGATCAAATAAGACAGAAGCATCCCTGTGGCAGACTGAGATAATACCTGAAATGACCGCATCTGAAGCACTAGCATCCTTCCTATCCGAAAGAGCATAGAAACGAGCCTAGCCTCCACCAGTACGATCCTCGCCCCTAGGGCGACCTCTAGATACCTGGCCACCAGTCCTAGCCGACTGTGCTGGCGCCGAAGAAACAGGAGTAGAAGACGAGGGCTGATCCCTCTGCTGAGACCGCTTACGAAGCCACTGAGGACACTCTCTCCTGATATGGCCCAAATCACCGCACTCAAAACAACGGCCTGAAGATGGAAGAAGGGGTTGCTGAGGACCCCTCGCTACGGATGAACCCTGTGCTGAGGAAACAGGAGCAGAGCTCTGAGCTGGAAGAGCACTCAGTGCAGGCTGACTCTGCTGACGGCTCTGCTGACCCTGATAACCCTGATGGCCCTGACGACCACGATCTGATGAAACCCCACTGGACTCTGCACGTCCAGACTGATGAGACCTGAAAGAACGACCTCTGCTATGCTGAGGTTGGCCCCTAGACGGAGCACCACTGTAACTGCCAGTGCCACGAGGCCTCTTAGCCTCTCTCTCCTCCCGCTCTCTGCGGCGATCTGTCTCAATGTGACGGGCAGCATCAACCACCTCCTCAGAGGTAACTGCCGAAACTCTCTCCCTGGTCATCAATATGCGGATGGGATAAATAAGACCATCGATAAATCTCCGAATCTTCTCTCTGTCTGTAGGAACCATCCACGCGGCATGCACGAGCCAACTGTGCGAATCTCATCTCATACCGATTAACCGTCATATCTCCTCGCTTCAACCACTCGAACCGACGTCGCAGCTCTTCTCTGCGAGACCGAGGCACGTACTTCTCCAAAAATACCGTGGAGAATTGCTGCTAAGGAGGGGCACTGCCCCGGCGGGCCTACGCCTCTCGAAATCCTCCCACCACCGAAATGCTGCACCGTGAACCGAAAAGTGGTGAATGAAACACCGCTGGACTCTAGAATACCCGCGGTGCGCAGCATGCGCTGACATCTGTCAAGAAAACCCTGGGGCGTCCTCGCCCTCAGCACCACTGAATGTCGGAGGCCGTAGCCTCTCAAATCTCTCCAAACGACGCCGCTCATCGTCGGGCATAACTGAACCATATAAGCAGGAGCCGGTGCAACGGGCGCAACCGGCCGAACCGGCTCGGGTGCGTGAGCCACGGGGTTCCGATTCTCTCCCCTCGCTCGTAGAAGAAGATCATCGCAGCGATGAGCTACAACTACCGGGCCAAGCTCGTGCACACCGGATAAGATCCGAGCCGAGGTCTCCGAAGACCCGATGATGATAACGGCGCCGCCGATGCTCGAACCCGAGTCGCCGGAGCGTTTGCCGTCGGAATCTGGTCTCGAGCCCAGGCCACTCGTGCGAGAATCGACCCTAAGTCCGGTCGGTCGGTGGGTCGACGAGTGTTGGCACCGTCGCCTCTACCTCTACCACGACCACGGCCTCGGGGTGCCAATGGTGGTCGTCCGCCACGTCCGTTAGCTCGTGTTCTCGCCATCCGCGAGAGAATAGAATATGGAAAATTTTAATTTCATGATAATACAGATCGCACGATATGAATCCAAGAAAATAAGGTTTTTCCTAAAGTTTCTGTAGCCCTCCGAGGATAGATACGGACGTCTACGTACCGATCCGCGAAAGCCTACTAAACCGGCTCACGACTCGCGAGTCCTAATAACCTAGGGCTCTGATACCAACTTGTCACGACCCAAATCCGGTCGTGATGGCGCCCAACAATCAAGCTAGGCCAGCCAGACCAACCATTTCTGATTACATCGAATACCAGTCCCAAATGGACAACCCAAGAAGAATATATGAGTTTAAGAACTCCAATAATAATAATAATGAACAAAATACTGACACTCCCAAAGATCCGGAGTCACAAGTCTAGAGCCTCTAGCAAAACCCAACAGGAATAGAGAGTACTGTATAGAAATACTCAAATCTGAATACAAAATACAAATAACAACTGGAAAGGAGAGGAGAAGCTAGGTTCTGCGAACGTAGGCAGCTACCTCAGCAACTCGATATGACACTGCAAACGCTAGAAATGCCTGTCTACTGCTCCTGAGTACCTGAGTCTGCACACAAAAGGTGCAGGGAGTAGGGGTGAGTACTAAGTACTCAGTGAGTAATAAATATATACAAGTAGCTGAAAATAAGAAATCCACAGAATACCACAATATGAAGCTACACTATAGTCCGAATCTCCTACGAACTAGCATCAACGGTACAATTCAACTACCACAGAGTAATTCAACAAATAAAGATGCAATGCAATGCACATAACCGCTACGGCGTGTAGCCCGATCCAATTTAACGTCGACGGCGCTCACCTGGGGGTGTGTACAGACTCCGGAGGGGCTCCTACAGCCCAAGCGCAATACTGCTGCGGCGTGCAGCCCGATCCACATATCAACCACTGCGGCGTGCAGCCCGATCCCATGCTCAATCCACAATAAGCAATTAAGTCACAAAACAGTTCATTTTTCTTAATTCTAGTTTTCAATTCATAATTTATGAAAAATACTTAAACTTCATTAAATTTGCAAAAGCCGGTGACTTAGCATTTCAAAAGTGTGATTTCAATTTCCAGGACTGAGATCAGTGATTTAAGTAATTATAGCTATCACATAAATATTGTCCTCTAAGGACACTGCAGGTCGGCACAAGGCCCCAAACAAGGCTTACAGCCCACAAATATATCAAATACAGTGTATTTCCAACACTAACAACATATTATTCACATCCGGGATGGACCAAGTCTCAATCCCTAGTCACAATCAATCCCGCACCTGCCACGGTGTGCGAGCCACGCCCTACTAGCGTCACAATGTGCTAAGCCGGGGTTTCGAACCCTCAGGCTACCATATACACAAACTACTCACCTTTAGCCGGCCGTAGACTCGTCCGCGATGCCTTTTCCTTTGAAATTCACTGCCTCGTGTGTAGAATCTAGTCAAATAACAATAGTTATATCAAATACGGGTCAAAGAATCATAACCCACTTCAATTTACAAGAAATTCTCATAAATACACCAAGTTGGTAAAACCCGACCCCGGGCCCACTGCTCGAAAAAATTCAAAATTAGTACCAATGCGACCCTCATCTCGCCACGAGTCCGTGCATATAAAGTTTATCAAAATCGGAGTTCAAATGGCCTCCCAAAACTCAAAATCCCGTTTTCAATATCTAGGCCACATTTCTTCAAGATTTCAACCCAATTTCATGAAGATTGATGTTAATTCTACCATAAAATGATGTTTTTGAGTCAAGAATCTTACTTCCGATGAATACCCGATGATTTCCCAGTGATTTCCTCGAGTTTTCTTCTCTCTAGGGCTCAAAATTGTGTTTTGGGGGTGTAAACCCGTGAGCTCTCTGTTCTGCAATTTAATTCACTGCCAGAACATTTATCCTTACGCGATCGCGACTCGCCTCACGCGATCACGATGTTCAAAATTCCGGACTCACGCGATCGCGACTCGCCCACGCGATCGCGATGTTCAAACATCCGGCTTCACGCGATCACGTCTCTCTTCCTGCGATCGCGTAGCACAAATTTCCCTGGACCACATTTCTCTTCTACGCGATCGCGTAGATGCTCATGCGATCGCGATGGCCACCCGGTTAACTCTACGCTATCGCGACTGGTGCTCCTACGATCGCATTGGTCTAGCCCCTTACCCTACGCGATCGCGTCCCCCTCCCCACGATCGCGGAGAGCAAAATCCTGCTGCATTTATGACAGCAACCAGCCTTCTCATTTTTCCCAAAAAAGGTCCGTTTGGACCCCCGGATTCATCCCGAGACCCCCGGGACCCCAACGAAAACCACCAACATACTCCAAAACATGATACGGACTTGTTCCAATCACAAAAACACCATCCTAAACATCAAAATCACCATTTACACACGAATTCAAGCCTAAGTTTCTTCAAAACTTTCAAAACTAACATTCAATCCAAAACCCGATCAAACGATGTCCGAATGACCTGAAAATTTGCAGACATATCCAAAATCACATAGCGAAGCTACAGAAATTGTCGAAATTCCATTCCGACCCCCGGATCAAAATATTACCTACCATCCGGTTTTCGCCAAAATTCAACATTCGCCAATTCAAGCCTAAAACTACACCGGACCTCCGAATTCAATTCCGATTGCTCTCCTAAGTAATAAATGATCTCCCGGAACTAGTCGAATCGTCAGAATCCGGTTCCGAGCACTCTAACTCAATAGTCAACTCTTGGTTGACTTCCCATATTCAAGCTTCCTTCAAACATACTATTTGCTTCATTTTCAATCCAAAACACTCCTAACTCACCCGATATATTCTAATACTGATATAAAAGCATAAGATATGTAAATCCAAGGTAACGGGGTGGTAATTCTCGTAACGACGGGCCGGGTCGTTATAATTTTATTCAAATTAGCGGACGTGATATTTGCTTTGGGTTATTGAGATATCGATGTCCAATTTTTAATCAATACCACACTAATTAATTATTTTGTGTAGAATAATTATTTTTATAGTGTTAATTCATATGAACTTACAAATATGATATTACTAGAGCACTAATTGATTTTATGTATATTATAAATTGGCATTATTTTAAAGCTTGAGGTAAGATATGGATTTGAATTCTGATACTCGATAATGATAAGAGTTGGGTTTGATTCCCAATTTATTATGGTCTAACATGCCTTTATATATATAATACATTAGGTTTGAATCCCATTGTACCATATTGATGATATAATGATAACTAAAAAAAAATATTTTTTATGAAAAAGCATGAAGATTATCCCACTAGATTAGCTCCATTCTTGAAGTGAATGTGGTAGCAGTGCATAATAAGTCTAAATGAAGACAAGTAGTTGAACAATAAATGTGAGCGTTCTAAATAATAATAATCATCACAATGATTATAAAAGGAGAACAACAAGGGTTCTCACAAATAAGTCCTTCAAATATATAGGCAATATTTACCATCAAATTGGCTAATTATGATCCATTTCTTGAAGAGAATGTGACTTGTGATAAGCATTGAGAATGCATACCCATTCCTAAAGGTGAATGTGGCAATATGTAATAAAGTAATAAAGACATGCAATTCATGATTAGATAAATATCATACAACTCACCTTTAAGGAATGTTTGAGTGAAATAAAGAGAATAAATATTATTGTGTGATCATTACATGAATGTGTCATTGGTCGCGTATATGTGGTACACCAAAATTTATTTTGTCATGTCTTATAAAAGGTTATTAAAGGCAAAATAAAAGTAAGAAATAATTTTGCTTATGATGATTTTGGCCATGACAATTATTATGATATGATTTTCTCCATGAAGGAGACATTCACCATATGGATGGTGTGATAAAATATCTTGTAGTACAAAATTATTGAGAGCTCCGAAAGAGCGAATTTGTTACTACCCGAATAAATAAAGTTATTCATGGCATTGGTGGTAGTAAGTCTCAAAAGAAACCTTTTGAGTTTCAAATGTATAAATCAAAGTGGTTTGGCATATTGAGACTATAAATGAAAAGAAGATTGAATATCTTCTTATCTCTATAATTATACCGGGTAAATATGAAAGGTTACCCGAACTTCTTTCTATTTGTACTACACAAATATAAGCATGATGCTGCAATCATATGCCACAAGTAAACTAGAGATTTCTTAAAATAAATATTAGTTGGCATGACCGGTTGACCATTCCGATTCAATTTATGATGCGAAATAATAATTGAGAATTGCATTGGCATATATCGAAGAATAAAAGATTATTTAAGAATTCTCTTGTGTTGCTTATTCTCATGATATACCAGTTAATGTTGGGATTGAATCCCTTGATTCTGGAACGAATAAAAGGTGATAAATATATGGGCCCAGTCACTTGCCATATGGACCGTTTATTATTAGATAATTTTAATAGATGCATCTATTCTATGGTCACATGTGTATTTATTAGTAACTTGCAGTTGGCTTTTGCAAGATTGCTTGCTCAAATTATTAGAGCACAGTTCCAAAATATAAATTGTGATGATTTATCTTGATAATACTAGTTTAAATCCAAGTTGGTTTAGCAGAAATTGTACGCCTCCAATTATAGCTAATCATTGGTTATGAGAACAAAACTCTCAAAAATGAAATTTGGTATGAGATATATTATTTAACATACTGTAGCACTTGTACGCATCTAGCCAAGTTATTAAATTTTCTCCCTATCACAATCGGTTCAGGGTCAGGAACCAAATAATTTCTATATAGAAATATGGACGTGCTATATGATTTAATAATGCCACAATAATGCACAGAGGTGAGTTCCCAAAGAATGTTGGGAAATGTGTTGGTAATCCCAACATTAGGGGGAGAAAATGAACAGCTGAGAAAGTGATACGTGAAATAAATTATTATGAATACATATAGATCCTCGTACAAGAAAATATGAACTTGAAGTTCAAGTGATAATTAATGTATAAATTATTGCCAGATGCATTTGCTGACCCAAAGCTAAATGTCATATTTCAGCTGCTAATGCTCCAAATAGAATAAAGTCCATGAGGGACATAGTCTATGGCACACATGAAGCGTAATAGACCAATCGGTTCCAAAGATAAAACTCCTTGAAGAAGGAGAGGGGCAATTGTTCAAGATGGTCATAATAACGAGACAAGTGCTCAAGAAGAGCACCACGACATAACACTTCGTAAGACCTCATGTGAGAGGCTCAGGTACCTGAAAATAATGAGATAAAGAGATCTCAATAAGTTATGTCTTTATTGTGTAATAACTGAACCGATATAAAATGATCGTCGACGATGATGTTAACATAATGTAGTGCGCAATTTTATTAACGAGGATCTTGAGCTCAAATCAGTCATGAAATTTGAACAGATGAATGATTGGCCAAATGAAATACGCAATGAAAATTGACTTCACTTGAAAAATGTAAAGTTGAATGGATAGTCCCACCACCTGAAAGTATAAAGCCAATGGAGGTATAAATGTGTTCTTGTGCAAAAAGTTCAAGTTGATAGACATAAAGACGACTTGTGACACAAGAAAATTAGTAAATATCCTCATATTGATTATATGGAGACATGTTCTCTTATGGTAGATATAATCATTTCAGGCTTTAATCTGGCAATACATGAAAACTTGATATGCGTATAATGGAAATCATTGAAGGATTTAAATTTTTCTGAAGCATATTAATATTTCCAAAATATTTATCAAATAAAGCTTCAAAAATCCTTATACGGATCGAAACAATCAGGGCGCATGTGGTATAATTGCCTGAGTGAGTACCTATTGAAAGAAGGGTACAATAATGATCCAATTTGTCCTTGTGTCCTTATAAAAAGGTTTGGATCTGAATTTGTTATAATCACCGTGTATGTTGATGATTTTAAATATCATTGGAACTCCTCGGGAGCTTCCAAAAATAGTAGACTATTTGAAGAAAGAATTTGAAATGAAAGATCTTGGAAAGACAAAATTTTGTCTTGGTCTACAAATTAAGTATATGAAAGATGGAATATTTGTCCATCAATAAACATACACCGAAAAGATTTTAAAGCGATTCTATATGGATAAAACACATCTATTAAGTACCCCGATGGTTGTGAGATCACTTGATATAAAGAAAGATCCATCCCGACCTCATGAAAATGAAGAAGATCTTCTTAGTGCCGAAGTACCATATCTTAGTGCAATTGGGGCATTAATGTATCTTGCCAATAATTCCCGATCAGAAATAGCTTTCTCAGTAAGCTTATTGGCAAGATTTAGTTCTTCGCCAACACAAAGACACCAGAATGGTATTAAACATATATTCAGATACTTCCAAGGGACCATTGATATGGGTTTAATTTATTCAAAGAGATAATACATAAAATACCCATCAAACTTGTCCGAAAAAATCATTTACACACCTAAACATTACGTGCGACCTTTTACCCCACTATTCTAAACTTAAGTGAATTTAATATCCCCTTAAAAAAACTGAACCAAGTCTTATGATGGTTGTGTGTTACACGCACCATAAAGTCCCATATTTTCAGTTTTTCCATTTTTTTTTAAATTTTAGTTTTAAAAAAACCGAAAATTTTATGTTAAAAACAAAAAAACAAAAGAAAAATTGTTTTTACAAATTTGTGTTCCCAGTTTTTACAAAACAATTTTTTTTTTAAAAAACTAAAAAATAAAAATATATACTTTTAAAAAAAGAAAGTATTTTGTTGACAATAATCTTTTCAGTTTTAAAAAACAAAAATATTTGTTAAAAATGAAATTTATTTTTTCTGTTTCAGAAAAAAAATTCAGTTTATACAAAAAAAAATCAGTTTTTACAAAAATAAAATATTTAAAAACAGAAAAAAATAACATTTTTTATTCAGAAAAAGAATTATTTTTTAGCATAATATTTTTATTTTTTAAAAAGGTATGGATAATAAATGAAAATAGAGAAAGAAAAAACGAAAAAGAAAAGAGAAAAAAATAATATTAAGTTAATTAGTTATATTATCCTATTAGAAAGTGACACGTGGACCACTAATTAGTTTTAAGTTCTTTTTTTTCCTTCACGCGTAGCTACAATGTGAACTACACGTTTTGCGCAAAAGGGGGTATTAAATTCACTTAAGTTTAGAATAGTGGGGTAAGAGGTCGCCCGTAAAGTTTAGGTGTGTAAATGATTTTTTAGGACAAGTTTGATGGGTATTTTATGTATTATCTCTTATTCAAATGAATCCAAGCCATCACTGATTGGTTATACAGATGCAGAATATTTGTCTTATCCACACAAAGGTCGATCTTAGATAGACTATTTATTTACAAGTGGAGGTACATCCATATCATGGTGTTCAGCACAAAACAAACTATGGTTGCTACTTCTTCAAATCATGTAGAGATAATAGCCATTCACGAAGCAAGTCGAGAATGCGTTTGGTTGAGATCTAACTCAACACATTCAACAAATATGTGGTCTTTCTTAGAAAGAGAATATTCCAACAATATTTTATGAAGACAATGTTGTATGTATAGCTCAAATAAAAGGAAGATATATAAAAGGAGATAGAACAAAATACATTTCACCAAAATTCTTTTTCACTCATGATCTTCAGTAGAATGGTGATATAGATGTACAACAAGTTCGTTCAAGTGATAATTTTGTTGATCTGTTCACTAAGGCATTATCAACCTCAATATTTGAAAAGCTGATATATAAGATTGGAATGCGACGTCTTCGAGACAATAAGTGATTTTTCGTTAGAGGGAGTAACTACATGCTGCGCTCTTTTCCTTAACCAAGGTTTTGTCCCATTGGGTTTTCCTGGTAAAGTTTTTAATGAGGCAGCAAGCAATGCATATTATAAATAACTATGTACATCGCAATATTTTTTTTTTGTAAGTTCTTAATGAAGCACATTATCTTACATGGACATCTAAGGGGGAGTGTTATAAATAATTTGTTCATTGGATGCTACATTGGATGCTACATTGGATACTACATTGGATACTACATTGGATGCCCATGTTGTGAATAGCTAAATATTAGATCTCCTATTTTATGTCCATCATCTTTACTTTTTATGCCTATAAAAGGCTATGTAATTGCAATGGAAATTTACACACAATTGAAGAAGAAAATTTCTTACTTCTCTCTTTCTCTCTATATTTCTATATCTTGTTCATGTTTTACTAAATTGCTTTTATTTTACAATATGCACATACCTACTTCCTTGTACTGAATAATTATAGTCTTGAAAAACTAACTAAATAAATAATGAATAATGATAAATTATACAATAAAAAAGAGTATATATTAAAGGAGACAAATTTGATATATTCAGTCAATTGACCTACGTTTGTTAATCAATTACAACAGTTGCTCATTCAACTCCTTTAGTAACAATCTCCTTGCGTGAGTGGCCAACAAGAGTGCCTCCAACTATATAAGGTGAACATAAATTGTTGTAAAGTATATTGAAGACCAATATTTGATTATGCAAAGTAGGATATTTGAAGATTAAGCAGAGGGGATAGCACACATTACTGGAGATTGAAGTCATCAGCTCCAATGAATTACACATGGACCAGAGTAAATTTTTCTTTTCCTTATTGGAGATCCACGGCCGACTCGTGCCATAGTGGACTGTCACGGCCCATAGTGTCCTGCCACGACCAACTTCGTTCCATTGACATAAGCATGTCACGGCTGACTCATGCCACAGTGGTCTACCACGGCCCATAGTGGCCTGCCACCAGCGACTTCGTGCCATTGACATACGTATGCCACGACCGACTCGTGCCAAGTGGCCTGCCACGAGCGACTTCGTGTCATGGTCATACGTATGCCACAGCCGACTTGTGCCATAGTAGCCTGCCACAACCGAATTCGTGCCACTAATATAAGCATTCCACGACCGACTCGTGCCATAGTGGTCTGCCACAACCCATAGAGGTGTGCCACGACAGACTTCGTGCCAATGGCATAAGAATGCCACGGCCGACCTCGTGCCATTGACATAAGCATGCCACGACCGACCTCGTGCCATAATGGCCTACCACAACCGACTTCGTGGCATTGACATAGGCATGCCAAAGCCGACCTTGTGTCATATTGGACCCGTGAGCACATGATTTTTGCCTCAAGCAATTGAATTCCAAAAAATATTAAAAAATAATACAAAAATGATTTTTGTTTGATTTGTGTGAAATACCAATGTTTGTTTGAAATAAATTGAAATGAAAATACAAAAAAGGGAATTAATTAGAAAAATATCAAAAATTGTAGAACAAATGCTAGGAAATTGGAAAATAGAGCAAAATACAAAAAAATATCATAAAATAAGGAAAAATGCAAAAAATGAGAAAATAAAGGAAATACAATGTAAAATAAGTACAAAGAAAAAAGTATAAAATACAAAAAGAAAATATAAGAAAATTAAATAAAATACGAGTCGAAAATATAATAAAAATACAAAAAATACAATATACAACATTAATTTGTGCCAAATACACATATGTACTCAGCCCAAAATAAAATACAGACCATGCCTAGTAATTTTGACCGGTCTGTCTAGTTTGCTAACCAAACGACGCCGTATAAACACATCAAATCTGGGTCGTTGATGATTTAAATCAAACGAACCATATAAGGCGGTAGAATTGAGCATGAAACGATACCATGTGAGGAATAAATCTAGGCCGTCCATCACACTTAATCAGACGGACGATACTGGTGTCTCATTTAACCAAACGACATCGCCTAAGAAATTAAATCTCAACCGTTAAACAATCTAATCTAACGGACCAAATGAAAGACTTCATTAAACCGAACGATGACGTTTTGGATGCCAAATGATCTTGGCCGTTCATCTCAGCCAATCCAATGGCTGATAGACAATAACATAGGTTTAATATATAAACCATACCCCTCCCGTTCATTTAGATCAATACATACACACACAATCATAATATAACCCTAGCCGCCTCTAAAACCCTTCTCCCCCCCCTCCTCTCACAAAGACCACCGGAACCCTACCGGTGGTCAGTCTTCTGCTACCGTCTCCGACTTAAGCCAACCCCAAACATCCTCTTCACCTTCAAAACAACCTTAAACACCAATAATCTCGATCAAAAAACCAAACAGTCCCCTAGTCTTGAAAATTCGGTCGTCGGGCTGGCGACCAACCAAAGTATGAACCAAGGTCCCAAAATATGTAACGACCCGGCCCGTCGTTACGGGAATTACCATCCCGTTACCTTTCACTTACATATCTTATGCTTTTATATCAGTATTTGAATATATCGGGTGAGTTAGGAGTGATTTGGGTTGAAAATGAAGCAAATAGCATGTTTGAAGAAAGCTTGAATATGGGAAGTCAACCTAGAGTTGACTATTGAGTTAGAGTGCTCGGAATCGGATTCTGATGATTTGACTAGTTTCGGGGGATCATTTATGACTTAGGGGAGCAATCGGAATTTAATTTGGAGGTCCGGTGTAGAAATAGGCTTGAATTGGCTAAGGATGAATTTTGGCGAAATCCGAACGGTAGGTGAGATTTTGATCCGGAGTCGGAATGGAATTCCGACAGTTGCAGTAGCTCCGTTAGGTGATTTTGGATGTGCCTGCAAAATTTCAGGTCATTCGGGCGTCGTTTGATCGGGTTTTTGATCGAATGTGTAATTCGGAAAGTTTTAAGAAATTTAGGCTTGAATCCGTGGGTAATTGGTGATTTTGATATTTAGGATGGTGTTTTTATGATTGGAACAAGTTAGAATAAGGAATTAGGATGTGTTGGTGTGTTTGGATGAGGTCCCGGGGGCCTCGGGGTGTTTTCGGATGGCCAAACGAGAGAAAATATGGAAAATTGCACACCTGGTGCACTGGTTCTGTTGTTTTCGCTCCTGCGGAAATGGGAGCGCAGGAGCGACTCCGCAGGAGCGGACCATGAGGCGCAGAAGTGGAGTCGACCGCTGAAGCGGAGCCCGGTCCGCAGGGGCGGCTTCGCTGGTGCGAGAGGTCGATCGCAGAAGCGTTCTTGAGGCGTGATGGGGAAATCCGCAGAAGCGGATGTTGGATCGCATAGGCGAGTCCGCTGGAGCGGACTCTTGGTCACGGAAGCGGAACATTCCGCAGGAGCGGAAGACCTTCCGCAGAAGCGGACCCGCAGAAGCGGACCCGCAGAGCAGAAGCGAAAATCGCAGTGAGTTAAGTGTATCAGAAATTAGAAAATTTCAGAAACATTTCACACATTTGGGTGTCGGGTTTAGAGGCGATTTGGGCGATTTTGAAGAGAAACTCAAGGGAAATCATCAGGTAAGAAACTATGGACTTAAACTATGATTAGTGTTGATATTATTATGCAATTATATCATGAAAATGGAGGAATTTGGGGTGATTCATGGAAGATTTAGCCCTAGGCTTGAACTTTAGAAAATTAAGGTTTTGAATGGGCAAATGGAGTCCGAATTTGGTAAAATTGATATACTTAGACTCGTATCGAGATGAGGGTTCCGAATATGTGACTTTCATAATTTTTCGACAAGCGTACCGAAAAAGTCGGGTTTTTATCAACTTGGTGTATTTATGCGAATTTCATGTAAATTGAAATGGGTAATGATTCTTTGACCCGTATTTGATATAATTATTGTGATTTGACAAGATTCTACGCACGAGGGAGCTAAATTCAAAGGAAAAGGCATCGCGGATGAGTCTACGACCGGCTAGAAGTGAGTAGTTTGTGTATATGGTAGCCTGAGGGTTCAAAACCCCGGCTTAGCACATTGTGACGCTAGTAGGGCGTGGCTCGCACACCGTGGCAAGTGCGGGATTGATTGTGACTAGGGATTGAGACTTGGTCCATCCCGGATGTGAATAATATGTTGTTAGTGTTGGAAATACACTCTATTTGATATATTTGTGGGCTGTAAGCCTTGTTTGGGGCCTTGTGCCGACTTGTAGTGTCCTTAGAGGAAAATATTTATGTGATAGCTATATTTTCTTAAATCACTGATCTCAGTCCTGGAAATTGAAATCACCTTTTGAAATGCTAAGTCACCGGCTTTTGCAAATTTAATAAAGTTAAAGTATTTTTCATAAATTATGAAGTGGAAACTGGAATTAAGAAAAATGAATTGTTTTGTGACTTATTTGCTTATTGTGGACTGAGCATGGATCGGGCTGCACGCCGCAGTGGTTGATATGAGGATCGGGCTGCACGCCGCAGCAGTATTGCGCTTGGGCTGTAGGAGCCCCTCCGGAGTCTGTACACACCCCCAGTGAGCATCGTCGACGTTAAATTGGATCGGGCTACACGCCGTAGCGGTTATGTGCATTGCATTGCATCTTTATTTGTTGAAATACTCTGTGGTAGCTGTATTGTATTGTTGATGCTAGTTCGTAGGAGATTCGAACTGTAGTTTAGCTTCATTATGTGGTAATCTGTGGATTTTTTATTTTCAGCTACTTATATATATTTATTACTCACTGAGTACTTAGTACTCACCCCTACTCCCTGCACCTTTTGTGTGCAGTCTCAGGTACTCAGGAGCAGTAGACAGGCATTTCCGGCGGTTTCAGAGTCATATCGAGTTGCCGAGGTAGCTGCCGACGTTCGCAGAACCTAGCTACTCCTCCTCTTTCCAGTTGTTACTTTGTATTCAGACTTGAGTATTTCTATACAGTACTCTCTATTCCTGTTGGGTTTTGTTAGAGGCTCTAGACTTGTGACTCCGGATCTTTGGGAGTGTCAGTATTTTGTTCTTTATTATTATTATTGGAGTTCTTAAACTCATATATTCTTCTTGGGTTGTCCATTTGGGACTGATATCGTTGTGATAATTAAATTGTTGGTCTGGCTGGCCTAGCTTGATTGTTGGGCGCCATCACGACCGGATTTGGGTCGTGACAACTTGGTATCACAGCCTAGGTTATTAGGACTCGCGAGTCATGAGCCGGTTTAGTAGGCTTTCGCGGATCGGTACGTAGACGTCCGTATCTATCCTCGGAGGGCTACGGAAACTTTAGGAAAAACCTCATTTTCTTGGATTCATATCGTGCGATTTGTGTTATCATGAAATTAAATTTTTCCATATTCTATTCTCTCGCAGATAGCGAGAACACGAGCTAACGGACGTGGCGGACGACCACCATTGGCACCCAGAGGCCGTGGTCGTGGTAGAGGTAGGGCAGCAGCACCAGCACCTGCTGACCCACCAGCTGACCAGACTCAGGGTCAGATTCCTGCGCCAGTGGCCCAGACTCAGGACCAGACTCCAGCGGCAGACGCTCTGGCAACTCAGGTTCAGGCACCGGCAGTGCCCATTGTGATACCGGGTCTTCAAGAGACCTTGGCTCAGTTCTTATCCGTGTGCACAGGCTTGGCTCAGGTAGTTGCAGCTACTGCTGCAGCATCTTCTTCACAGGCAGGGGGAGGGAATCAGACCCCCGTGGCTCACACACCCGAACCAGTTCAGCCAGTTGCGACCGTTGCACCAGCTCCTGCTTATATGGTTCCAGTTATGCCCGACGATGAGCAGCGTCGTTTGGAGAGGTTTGAGAGGCTACATCGTCCGACATTCAGTGGTGCTGAGGGCGAGGACGCCCAGGGTTTTCTTGACAGATGTCAGCGCATGCTTCGCACCGCGGGTATTCTAGAGTCCGGCGGTGTTTCATTCACCACTTTTCAGTTCACAGGTGCAACATTTCAGTGGTGGAAGGATTTCGAGAGGCGTAGGCCCGCTGGGGCAGTGCCCCTCACTTGGAAGTAGTTCACCACGGTATTTTTGGAGAAGTACGTGCCTCGGCCTCGAGAGAGGAGCCGCGACGTCGGCTCGAGTGGTTGAAGCGAGGAGATATGACGGTTAATCGACACGAGACGAGATTCACACGGCTGGCCCGTCATGCCACGTGGATGGTTCCTACATACAGAGAGAGGATTCAGAGATTTATTGATGGCCTTATTTATCCCATCCACATATTGATGACCAGGGAGAGAGTTTCGACGGTTACCTTCGAGGAGGCGGTTGATGCCGCATGTCATATCGAGACGCATCGTCGCGCAGAGCGGGAGAGAGAGAGGCTAAGAGGCCTCGTGGTACCGGCGCATTACAGCTGATGCTCCGTCTGGGGCCAATCTCGGCATAGCGCAGGTCGTTCTTTCGAGTCTCATCGGTCCGGACGTGCGCAGTCCGGCGGGGTTTCATCGGATCGTGGTCGTCGGGGCCATCGTGGTTATCGTGGTCGCGAGAGCCGTCAGCGGAGTCGACCGCACCGAGTGCTCTTCCCGCCTCGCAGCTCGCTCCTCGCTTCCTCAGCACAGGGTTCGTCCGTAGCGAGGGGTCCTCGGCAGCCCCTTCTTCCATCTTCGGGCCGTTGTTTTGAGTGCGGTGATTTGGGCCATATCGAGAGAGAGTGTCCTCAGTGGCTTCGTAAGCGGTCTCGGCAGAGGGATCAACCCTCGTCTTCTACTCCTCTTTCTTCAGCGCCAGCACAGGTCGGCTAGGACTGGTGGCCAGGTATCCCGAGGTCGCCCTAGGGGCGAGGATCGTACCGGTGGAGGCCAGTGCTCGTTTCTATGCTCTTCCGGATAGGAAGGATGCTAGTGCTTCGTATGCGGTTATTTCAGGTATTATCTCAGTCTGTCACATGGATGCTTCTGTCTTATTTGATCCCGGATCCACCTATTCGTATGTCTCTACTTATTTTGCACATCATTTGGGTATGACCCGTGGTATTCTTGCTTTGCCCGTACATGTGTCTACCCCAGTGGGGATACTGTTGTTGTGGATCAGGTATATCGATCATGTATTATTACTATTGGGGTTCTGGAGACCCGAGTTGATTTATTACTACTGGGCATGGTAGATTTCGATGTGATTCTAGGCATGGATTGGCTATCTCCTTACCATGCGATTCCGGACTGTCATACCATGACAGTCACACTAGCTATTCCAGGTAATCCGAGGATCGAGTGGCGTGGCTTGACCGATTATGTGTCCGACAGGGTAATTTCTTATATAAAGGCCCAACGAATGATTGGCAAGGGTTGTTTATCTTATTTGGCCTTCATTAGAAATGTTGAGGCCGAGACACCCAGTCTTGATTCGGTCCCCATTGTGAGGGAGTTTCCGGATGTATTTCCAGCAGACCTGCCGGGCATGCCGCCTGACAGAGATATTGACTTTGGTATTGACTTGGTGCCGGGCACTCAGCCCATTTCTATTCCTCTCTATCGCATGGCACTAGTAGAGTTAAAAGAATTGAAAGAACAGCTTCAGGAACTCTTAGATAAGGGTTTCATTCGTCCGAGTGTGTCACCTTGGGGTGCATCGGTGTTGTTTGTGAAGAAGAAAGATGGCACAATGAGAATGTGCATTGATTACATGCAGCTAAACAAGGTAACAATGAAGAATAAGTACCCATTGCCTCGTATTGAGGACCTATTTGATCAGCTCCAGGGAGCTAGTGTATTTTCTCAGATTGATCTTCGATCGGCTATCATCAGTTGAAGATCAGGGACTCGAATATTATGAAGACAGCGTTTAGGACGCGATATGGGCACTACGAGTTCCTGGTGATGCCTTTCGGGTTGACTAATGCACCAGCTGCATTCATGCACTTGATGAATAGTGTATTTCGGCCGTACCTTAATTCTTTTGTGATTGTATTTATTGATGATATTCTGGTGTATTCACGCAGCCAGGAGGAGCATGCACAGCACTTGAGGGTGGTATTGCAGAGGTTGAGAGAAGAGAAGCTTTATGCAAAATTCACTAAGTGTGAGTTCTGGCTTGATACTGTGACTTTTCTGGGACATGTAGTGTCCAGTGATGGCCTTCAGGTTGATCCGAAGAAGATAGAGGCGGTGCTGAGTTGGCCTAGACCATCCTCGGCCACGGAGATTCGGGGTTTTCTCGATTTGGTAGGGTATTATTGCCGGTTCGTTCAGAGTTTTTCATCTATTGCTTCGCCCTTGACAAAGTTGATGTAGAAGGGTGCACCATTTGTATGGTCGGACGAGTGCGAGGAGAGCTTTCAGAAGCTCAAGATAGCTTTTCATAGCTCCAGTGTTGGTTTTGCAATCAGCTTTAAGTTCATATACGGTGTATTGTGATACTTTTAGAGTTGGACTCGGTTGTGTGTTGATGTAGGAAGGTAGAGTTATTGCATATGCTTCTCGTCAGCTAAAGCCCCACGAGAAGAACTACCATGTTCATGATTTGGAGTTAGCTGCTATTGTTCATGCCTTGAAGATTTGGAGGCATTACCTATATGGCGTATCTTGTGATGTATATACAGACCACCGCAACCTTCAGCATTTGTTTAAGCAGAAAGATCTAAATTTGAGGCAGCGGAGATGGCTTGAATTGCTTAAAGACTATGATATTACTATCTTGTATCATCCCGGGAAAGCCAATGTAGTGGCTGATGCATTGAGCCGGAAGGCTATTAGTATGGGCAGTTTGGCGTATATTCCAGTTGGGGAGAGACCCCTAGCAGTTGATGTTCAGGCGTTAGCTAATCGGATGGTGAGGCTGGATATTTCTGAGCCCAGTCGGGTGATGGCTTGTGTAGTAGCTCGTTCTTCTTTATATGATCGTATTCGAGAGTGCCAGTATGATGATCCACACTTACTTGTCCTTAAGCACAGAGTTTAGCATGATGATGCCAGAGATTTCACTATTGATAGTGATGGTGTATTGCGGATGCAGGGCCGGATATGCGTGCCCAATGTTGATGGCCTTCGTGAGTTGATATTGGAAGAGGCCCACAGTTCGCGGTATTCTATTCATCCAGGAGCCGCGAAGATGTATCCGGATTTGAAGCAGCATTACTGGTGGAGAAAGATGAAGAAAGATATTGCGAGCCATGTGGCTCGGTGTCTAAACTGTCAGCAGGTCAAGTATGAGCATCAGAGACCTGGTGGTGTATTCCAGCGTATTGATATTCCTGAGTGGAAGTGGGAAAGGATTACTATGGACTTTGTTAGCGGACTCCCTCGGACAGCGAGGAAGTTTGATTTAGTTTGGGTGGTGGTGGATAGGTTGACCAAGACAGCTCACTTCATCCCAGTGTGTACTACTTATTCCTCAGAGCGGTTGGCAGAGATATTCATCCGTGAGATAGTGAGATTGCATGGACTTCCCATTTCTATTATATCAGATAGAGGTACCCAGTTCACTTCTCAGTTCTGGAGGACATTTCAGCGAGAGTTGGGTTCACAGGTAGAGCTGAGCAGAGCATTTCATCCACAGACGGATGGACAGTCTGAGCGTACTATTCAGATATTGGAGGACATGCTGCGTGCTTGTGTCATTGATTTCGGTGGTTCGTGGGCTGATTATTTGCATTTGGCGGAGTTTGCTTATAATAATAGCTAACAGTCCAGCATTCAGATGGCACCGTATGAAGCTTTATATGGAAGGCGGTGTAGGTCTCCGGTCGGTTGGTTCGAGCCCGGCGAGGCTAGGTTGTTGGGGACAGAGTTAGTCCAAGATGCCTTAGACAAGGTGAAGGTGATTCAGGAGAGACTTCGCACAGCTCGGTCGCGTCAAAAGAGTTATGCGGACCGAAAGGTCCGAGATGTGTCCTATTTAGTGGGTGAGAAGGTGTTGCTGAAGGTTTCGCCTATGAAGGGTGTTATGAGGTTTGGAAAGAAAGGAAAGTTGAGCCCACAGTTTATTGGACCTTTTGAGGTGCTTAGGAAAGTTGGGGAGGTGGCCTATATGCTTTCTTTGCCACCCAGCTTGTCGGGAGTTCACCCGGTGTTCCATGTATCTATGCTCCGGAAGTACGTTGGAGACCCGTCTCATGTGTTAGACTTCAGCACGATACAGCTAGATAAGGATTTGACTTATGATGTAGAGCCGGTAGCCATTTTGGGTCGACAGGTTCGTAAGCTAAGATCCAAGGACATAGCTTCAGTGAAGGTGTAGTAAAGAGGTCGTCCCGTGGAGGAAGCAACTTGGGAGACCGAGCAGGAGATGCAGAGCAGATATCCTCACTTGTTTGATGCTCCAGGTATGTTTCTTAACCCGCTCGCGGACGAGCGTTTGTTTAAGTTGGGGAGAATGTAATGACCCGGTCCGTCATTACGGGAATTACCACCCCGTTACCTTGCATTTACATATCTTATGCTTTTATATTAGTATTTGAATATATCGGGTGAGTTAGGAGTGATTTGGGTTGAAAATAAAGCAAATAGCATGTTTGAAGAAAGCTTGAATATGAGAAGTCAACCTAGAGTTGACTATTGAGTTAGAGTGCTCGGAACCGGATTCTGATGATTCGACTAGTTCCGGGGAATCATTTATGACTTAGGGGAGCAATCGGAATTTAATTTGGAGGTCCGGTGTAGAAATAGGCTTGAATTGCCTAAGGATGAATTTTGGCGAAATCCGAACGGTAGGTGAGATTTTGATCCGGGAGTCGGAATGGAATTTCGACAGTTGCAGTAGCTCCGTTAGGTGATTTTGGATGTGCCTGCAAAATTTCAGGTCATCCGGGCGTCGTTTGATGGATTTTTTAATCGAATGTGTAATTCGGAAAGTTTTAAGAAATTTAGGCTTGAATCCGTGGGTAATTGGTGATTTTGATATTTAGGATGGTGTTTTTATGTTTGGAATAAGTTCGAATAAGGAATTAGGATGTGTTGGTGTGTTTGGATGAGGTCCCGGGGGCCTCGGGGTGTTTTCGGATGGCCAAACGAGAGAAAATATGGAAAATTGCAGACCTGGTGCACTGGTTCTGTTGTTTTCGCTCCTGCGGAAATGGGAGCGCAGGAGCGACTCCGTAGGAGCGGACAATGAGGCGCAGAAGCGGAGTCGACCGCTGAAGCGGAGCCTGGTCCGCAGGGGCGGCTTCGCTGGTGCGAGAGGGCGATCGCAGAAGCGGTCTTGAGGCGTGATGGGGAAGTCCGCAGAAGCGGGTGATTGATCGCATAGGCGAGTCCGCTGGAGCGGACTCTTGGTCGCAGAAGCGGAACATTCCGCAGGAGCGGAAGACCTTTCGCAGAAGCGGACCCGCAGGAGCGGTCCATGAATCGCAGAAGCGAAAATCGCAGTGAGTTAAGTGTATCAGAAATTAGAAAATTTCAGAAACATTCCACACATTTGGGTCTCGGCTTTAGTGGCGATTTGGGCGATTTTGAAGAGAAACTCAAGGGAAATCATGAGGTAAGCAACTATGGACTTAAACTATGATTAGTGTTTTATTATTATGCAATTATATCATGAAAATGGAGGAATTTGGAGTGATTCATGGAAGATTTAACCCTAGGCTTGAACTTTAGAAAATTAAGGTTTTGAATGGGAAAATGGAGTCCGAATTTGGTAAAATTGATATTCTTAGACTCGTATCGAGATGAGGGTTCCGAATATGTGACTTTCATGATTTTTCGACAAGCGTACCGAAAAAGTCGGGTTTTTACCAACTTGGTGTATTTATGCGAATTTCATGTAAATTGAAATGGGTTATGATTCTTTGACCCGTATTTGATATAATTATTGTGGTTTGACTAGATTCTACGCACGAGGGAGCTAAAATCAAAGGAAAAGGCATCGCGGACGAGTCTACGACCGGCTAGAGGTGAGTAGTTTGTGTATATGGTAGCCTGAGGGTTCGAAACCCCGGCTTAGCACATTGTGACGCTAGTAGGGCGTGGCTCGCACACCGTGGCAGGTGCGAGATTGATTGTGACTAGGGATTGAGACTTGGTCCATCCCGGATGTGAATAATATGTTGTTAGTGTTGGAAATACACTATATTTGATATATTTGTGGGTTGTAAGCCTTGTTTGGGGCCTTATGCCGACCTGTAGTATCCTTAGAGGAAAATATTTATGTGATAGCTATATTTGCTTAAATCACTGATCTCAGTCCTGGAAATTGAAATCACCTTTTTGAAATGCTAAGTCACCGGCTTTTGCAAATTTAATAAAGTTAAAGTATTTTTCATAAATTATGAACTCGAAACTGGAATTAAGAAAAATGAACTGTTTTGTGACTTATTTGCTTATTGTGGACTGAGAATGGATCGGGCTGCACGCCGCAGTGGTTGATATGAGGATCGGGCCGCACGCCGCAACAGTATTGTGCTTGGGCTGTAGGAGCCCCTCCGGAGTCTGTATACACCCCCAGTGAGCATCGTCGACGTTAAATGGATCGGGCTACACGCCGTAGCGGTTATGTGCATCGCATTGCATCTTTATTTGTTGAATTATTCTGTGGTAGCTGTATTGTACTGTTGATGCTAGTTCGTAGTAGATTCGGGCTGTAGTTTAGCTTCATATTGTGGTATTCTGTGGATTTCCTACTTTCAGCTGCTTTTATATATTTATTACTCACTGAGTACTTAGTACTCACCCCTACTCCCTGCACCTTTTGTGTGCAGACTCAGGTACTCAAGAGCAGTAGACATGCATTTTCAGCGTTTGCAGTGTCATATCGAGTTGCTGAGGTATCTGCCTACGTTCGCAGAACCTAGCTTTTCCTCTCCTTTCCAGTTGTTATTTGTATTTTGTATTCAGACTTGAGTATTTCTATATAGTACTCTCTATTCCTGTTGGGTTTTATTAGAGACTTTAGACTTGTGACTCCGGATCTTTGGGAGTGTCAGTATTTTGTTCATTATTAGTATTATTGGAGTTCTTAAACTCATATATTCTTCTTGGGTTGTCCATTTGGGACTGATATCGTTGTGATAATTAAATTGTTGGTCTGGCTGGCCTAGCTTGATTGTTGGGCGCCATCACGACCGGATTTGGGTCGTGACAAAATAACACCCCTTAATCACCTTGAGACGATCTACCACCCTATCTAGGTGGTTTCCCTCGAATAAGCCACAAACCTGTCGAATATTCGAAAAATACTTGTCGGAACCTTACTCCGGCGAGTACTAAAAAACCACCCCATTCCTAAAAACTTTACCCCAGGTCTCTAGACCTCATCTCATACACTTAGATCAAACCCCAAAGCCTCGTTCAGAAGATCTACTACTCAAAAGACTAACGGTCTTCGAAGCTCTGAAAATCAAGAAAAATGAAAAGAACGAATAAGAAAGAAAGAAGAAAAGGAAAAAGCCTAAAAAGCTAAGTACCCTACCCTGTCTTTGGTCGTTGGTTTTCATGTGTTCCCTTATTCTGAAACTTGATTCTTTTATGTTTGAACTTGATTTGTTATGTGCTTATCATGTTTCTCTGTTTAGAACTTAAAGAATCCTTATGCATGTCTTAAATTATGACTCTATCTCTTGATTCATACTCGTGCATACTAACCGTGAACTTTATTTCATAAGTGCCTGAAATCATCTAAGTGTTCCTAGGCTTCTGATAGTAACTACTCATGAATCATGTGTTAATTAGTCAGTTTTATGTAATTGTTCATTATATTCTGTCTCGATTGGATTTTAGTTAGTTAGAATTCAACCATTATCAAACTTTTCCTTTGAGTTTTGATTAATTGAAAGTTAATTCGTGTTTAAGGTTATATGTGCAAAACAACATGAATCTGGCTATATTTGCAATTTGATTTGTATGTTAGTTTCCTCTGAACCTTTGAGTGTTTATGTGTACTTAGGTTATATGTATAAATGTTTTGTGGCTATGTTTGCAAATTAAGTATGAGTTCTGATAACGTCTATTTGTAAAGGTGGCTAATGTTGAAAAGGTTTATAATTTGAAACTAGTTAAGTCTTAAAGACATGGCTTAGGTTGTCTATTTGTTAAATAAGTGTTACATTAATCCTGCCAGACCTAAGGCAGGTCGGGTAATAATAATCAAAAGCAAGGGGTAAAAGGGGAAGGGTAAATGTCATTATTGTGGATTAAATAGAGCATGTAGGGATAAACGTGACTTTAATGCTTGATATTTCTGAAACTACTTAGATAATAAAGGGTATACTAGGTAGAGCTAAAAGGCATTTGTGTAACAAACCTTAGCAAGTAGGGGTAATTGGGTAAAACCTGCCTAATGGAACCCAATAAAACTGCCCAGAACCTTCTAGCAGGGGTTCTAGGGCATTTCTGTATAATTTTAATGGACTATAATGTAATTAATTGAAAAGAATAAGTGGAGGGAAATAGAATTAACTTATTTGAAATCCCCCTCAAAATTACTCTATAAATAGGCTTCTAATAAGCCTGAAAAAGAGGTTCCAGAATTTCAAAAAGTTAGACATTGGTTAAACATTGGTTCTGAATTTCATAGGCAGGACAATTCTTAAAAGGTTCACCAATTCTTAGGGATAATTCTAAGGGTTCACGACTAGCTGGAAGGTTCACAATTGTTAAAGGCTATACTGTTCTTCTAGTTCGAGTCGAGTATTGTTCCTAGGATCCTTGCTGGTGGTTTTTTCTGTTGTGTCTGTCTCAATTAGCTTGGATTTCTGCTATTTGTCGACTTGATTACTGGTTATCTATTGAGTTTGGGAGTTGTTGTGTTATTTCCTGCTCCTGTTTGTTGTTGATACTCTGTTGCTGCCATTGCTGACTTCTCTTGTCCTTCATCTCCTTAGAACGCATCAGTTTGTTTTCGTTCGATCAGGTACACTACTATTTCTCAAAGATGTAATTGAAAACTTGATGAAGGAATGAATATTGGACTGATTTTTCGCTGAAGCTGTCTCTTCTTCTTATTGTTTGTAGTTGTAGATCGTAGATCCTTTGTATTTCATTAGGATTGGTTGTAATAAATAATAGACTAGGTGAATTAGATTAGAGTAAAGTAGTAGTAAATAATAATATAGTTAAACATAACTAATAGTTTATCACCTAATTCAAAAACAAATACAAGGCTAATACACTTAGATAAATAAGTATGATTCTGAAACTGGACTAACAAACGTGCACTTATCTATTTTGTTAGCTAAATCCTGAATTAGAACTATTAATCCAGAGAGTATAAATAGATCATCTTGTATTACTGTTTATATCTACTGAATATGAGTTAATTACAAATCCGTGTTTTAAACTTTGTGATTTTAGTAGTTCAAGCATGTTTAGTTAAATTCAGAACACTGTTTTCCTTTAGCTAAAATAAGTAATAAAATAATCACTTGAATATCAAAACCTGCCATATAGTATAACAACACTGATACAAATTACTGTTTTAGAATATTTAATTAGTTGTAAAAAATTGAAATTAGTAGTGGTCGAAAAATGTAACTTGGCAACGTTTGAAATGATTAATTAGCAATGTTGAATAATACTTGCTTAAATACTGTTATTGAAATGTTAGTTTGTTTTCGCTTATATATTCCAGGCCTAATTATGTATACAGGCCCGGATCTGATTAAAGTGGCACCTGGGCTCTTGAGTAGGAACAGTAGTATACATTGGGCTCCAGATGCCCAATTGTCTTTAATAATGGATTGTTAAACAGTCTAAAGTTCAGGCCCAATAATAAATAATGGCCTCGACTCCAACATTATAGTTTAAAAAATAACACAAAAACAGATGTGAATTAGGAAGAAAAAACCAAAAATAGAAAACATAGTATATGAATAGGATTAGACCTTAAAATAAGGGATGAGCCTCGTACCGAAGATGAAAATACACGGGGGCCCCAAACGGATTTCAATGTAAAAATGCTAGACTTAGAAGTACCGTTTAGCGATTTTCACGGTTCTTCCCAATGATAATAAAGACGTAGACATTATAGGCATGATAAAATAAAAATTACGTTCCTAATACGGGTGTACATTTTATGTGACCTAAATCTCAAATCCCGACGAAGCTGAAAAGTACTAAAGTCACAGGCGTATTGGTTGCGGTATGATTCGAAATGCATCTTTCGTGACGTCGCAAGTCCTAAAAAATAACAGAGTGGAACATTAATAACATTTGAAAAATCAAAGCATATAAGTAAATCAGATAAAAACAAATACGGCAGTTGAGAAACCGTGCTAGAACCACAGAATCCGGGAGTGCCTAACACCTTCTCCTGGGTTAACAGAATTCCTTAGCTGGATTTCTAGTTTCGCAGACTGTAAACAGAGTCATAATTTTCTCAGTTCGGGATTAAATGAGTGACTTGGGACACAATTATTTTCCCAAGTGGCGACTCTGAAAATTAATAAAAATCTCGTTCCGAATGTCCTTTAATTGGAAAAACACCTTCCCTATTATTATTATATTTTTTCCTGAGGTGTAGTAGTAAATAGTTGGGACGTAAAAGAAAAAGGAGGTGTGACAGCTCTAGCGACTCTGCTGGGGACAAGAAACCCAGAACTTCTGTTTAGGGTTTAAGAATTCGAGCTCATTAAATTGCCGCTTTTGATTATATCTGGTTTCATTATACACTTTGATCAGCATGTTATATGTTTACTGCTTTGATATTATATGAACTGCATATATAAAATTGTGCCGAAAACCCTTCTCTTCTTACCTACGGGGATGTGCTTACTCGTTGAGACTCCCCTTTCTGTTAGTGTCATACCCAAAAATAAGAAATAGAGGCCGGATAAGTTACAAAGTCGGACGATCCCGCGGGTCCCCGGTACGTAGCCCCCTCCTCGATCTGAGTTGTCCGCTCGGGTACACAGTCTAGTACCATTGAAAATCAGGATATTGAGCCTAGATTTAGGACGATTATTTGCATCATATCTGACTTAGGGGACTCAACACAGGGGTAGGGTCCGTCTAGGACAGGTGACTCGGATATTAAAGACCGAGCATGATTATATGTTGCATTTATTTGTCCTAAATTATTATGCTGACCGGCTAAATACCTGAAAACAAAAAGAGAGAAAAATAGCGATTTTTTAGCAATATCTAAATACTAACGAAACACTGTCAAAAGTTTGGGAAAAGAAAAATAGTAGGAATAATTTCTGTAATAGTTGGTCTTAAAACAATTTGACCGAACTACGCTGGTTTGATTGTCACCACTAGGCGAGATACGTAGGCAACTCGTGACGGGTCCAACCACCCCTTTTCAAAAATAATAAAAAAAATGTCAAATTTTTAGTTTTATCAATAAAATCAAAGTGATGCTGTTTTTAAAAATAGCCGAATGTTCCGAAAAGACGCCGGAAGGCTGTTTGTGCAAAAATAACCACTTTTAAAGTCATTTTTCTTTAAATAATAATAGCCTTGAAATTTTCGAATGAAATATGGAAAAGTTGATTATTCTGAAATAATGAAAATTTTCCTTGAAAAGACTTTTGTTTTTTTTTGAGTTAAATAAATCGCCTTTAATAAATGTGCAGGATGAGCACAATACAAAATGAACCCTTTGCACTAATGAACAAGATCCCTTTAGAGTTACGATTGTGGTGGAATGATTTAGGCCAAGATGGACATGATTGGGTCAACAAATATTTGAAAGATCTTACTGGTCTTCTTGACATAGTACCTCAGGGTGATATTATCCGAGCTTTAGTTGCCTGATGGGATCCCGCACACAACGCGCTCCACTTCTCGAACTTTGAGCTTACTCCGACATTGGAAGAAATTGCCAGCTACATCGGAAAGTGTGAGGTTCCCTTAAAAGACAAGTATCCGGTTGATCCGAGGGCTATCACTGTGCATAGATTCCTCGACTCCATGAAGATCGCCAGAAATGTTCACAATGAAGGTTTGGTCCACGGGTTCTGCACCATGAACTTTATATAACGCAGATATGGCCACGTTGGAGGATTCAATGTTCCAACGAACAAACTCTGCAGTAAAGCAAATTCATAATTATCTTGTAATGTATCATCCAAATAATTAGCAAGTCTTATTTCAAGAAATTCATTATACTGCAAATAAAGGCTTTGCCACAATATTATGAGGCTCAGTTAAATTATTATTAAAGTACAAACAATTTTTAGAAGACCAAATATGTCACATTATCATCACATTCAAGTTTAGCACTTTAACAAAACAAGAGCACCTTTTTGCCATTTTTATCTTATCATTCCACCAAAGGAGAAAATAATTAAATATTTCAGATGGTTTGAAATTCTTTTGAACAAATTTTTAAAGGATTTTTGCTTACACTTTTTTCCTATGAGGATCATATTTTAGTTCCCGTTTGGACATAAATTTTTGTTTTGTAAAAAATAAAACATCGTTTGTTCATGGAATATGATATTTTTTGAAAAGAAATGAAGAAAAAATCTTAAGTTTGTGAAGTTTTTTCTTTCGCTCATAAAGCTTTGGTTTTTTTCAAGTAAAATATATGTCTGAATACAACTTCAATTTCAAAACTATTTTATAATATAATATAAAAAAATTCTCAAGTTTTAATCAAATTTACGTGTAACAAAATGAATATCAAAACATAAAAACTATTATTTTCTCTCTCTAGACTTTTTCTCTCGGTGCATGTTTGCGTGTATAGCTAACGTGCACTGATCAAAAAATGGGGAAAGGATGACCCAGGAAGTTGGTGACAAAGGTACAATTACCAGAATTTATTGATTTAGGAAGTAGAAATGGTAGTCAGGGGTGTAGCACAAACGTAGATGCACAAACGAAACTCCATAGTTGTGACAATGGAACTGCAAATAATTCAGAGGGAAATCAACGTTGGAATAACATGCAACTGAAATTAACTAAATTAACTAGAGATCTGGAGAATTTGAGCCTAAATCCGAGTGAATCAAACCGCAGGCAGCTGCTAAGAAGATAGACCAAGGAATTTTGAGCAAAAATATTGTTCTATTGGCTACTATGGAACCAAAGGAAATAGAGAACAGTCGCACAGATAAAGAGTTGAACAACAAGGAGAGTAGAGGAATTGTGGCGAAAGAGTAGCAAGTAATGAAGCAGAACACAGAGAAGGAAGCTACACAAGTCAAGCCATAAGCAACAATGGGGAAAAACCAGCAGAAATGGTCAAACCTATTCACAGAGAACAAAATGGCTGCACGAGGTATGGATCTAGTATTCATACCACCTATTATTCAGGACGAAGTTAAAACGGTGCAATTACAACACGAGGAAATGGAATTACAGACTATGAAATGGAAAAAAGCTATAATTGTCTATGTTATTGGAGAAACACCATTAATATGAGCCATGGAGAGATTTATAGCTGTTCAATGGAACTTTGCTGCTAAATCTATAGTGTACTACCATAATGAAGGTTATTTTGTGGTGCTATTCAATAGTATGGATGATAAGAATGCAGTAATATATTCATGACCATACACAATGGGGGTGAAGCGAATGATCTTAAAGTCATGGACTTAGGATTTCAATTTATACAATAAAGTTCTCAAAACAATCCCACTGTGGGTAAGCTTTCCAAATTTGCCTTTGAACTGTTGGTGTAGGCTGTCATTGAGTAGAATTGCTAGTGGACTAGGGACACCTCTATATGTTGATGAATGCATAAGTAATACTACTAGAAACTCATATGCTAGAGTGCTCGTACAGATAGATATTATCAAGGAGCTACCAAAGTGTGTTAAAATCCAAGAACCTACAAGCAAAGAATTTGACCAAGAGGTAGAGTATGACTGGGCACCCCAGTACTGTAAGAAGTGCTTGATGGTGGGCATTATTGTGAAAGAGAACAAAATAGAACTAGACAAATAAACAGGAATGCAAAAAATAACCAGCATCAAAATAAGCAACAATGAAGGAATGCCAATGTTAATGGGAACATACAACCACCAAAGAAAGCAACAACTCAATGGGTGGCAATAGGTACTACAAAATAGACACAAAAAGACATGGGCAAGCAAACAGAGCAAGAAGAAGAATCACAGAATCCAAAGAAAGATCAACAAGTATGGACTAACAAAAGGCAAGGTGGGAATGACAAGTCCTATAAAACAAGTTATAAAAATTACAAATAGCTTTTCTCCTTGAGAGAAGTGGCAAATGAAGGTAGGATATATTGGGCAGATGAGCATAAAGCTGGATGCAGTAGGGAAGCAGGAGAAGAGATAACCTCAAATACTCAGATCATATGTATATAGTAACATGGAATGTGAGGGATTTCAATAAAGTACATAAGCAGTAGGAGATGAAAGTTTTCTTAGAAAACTAAAAAATAAGCCTTATAACAGTAGTTGAACACATAGTTCAAAATAATAAAGAAAGAGAAATTATAAATAAATGTGCACCGGGCTGGAGATGGTGCATCAACAATACAGAGAATAAAAGAGGCAGAATTTGAATTCTATGGGACCCAAGTAGAATTAAATTTACCATGGTGCAGTCTCATACCTAATATATCCATGACATAATTAAGAATAACACGTCCAATAAATAGTTTACTTTTACAACTATGTATGAGTTACATACTGGTGCTCAAAGACAAGACTTGTAGGAAGAACTGAGCAAAATTGATTCACAGATAGTGGATAATTGACTGATCATGAAAGATTTCAGTGTTGTGATGGATAAAGAAAATAAAGTAAATGGCACAGAAATACAAGAAAATGAAACCAGAGATTTTAGAACTCTAATGGAAGAATGCAATTTCAATGAACTAAAAACTGTGGGAAGAACATACACATGGACAAATAGTCATGTGTTTAGCAGAATTGATAGATCTATTGTAAATGCCAAATGGATGTTGAATGTGCCACCATTACATGTTACAATTATAGACCATCTTTTCTCTGATAACCCCCATTATGCATAGAGGTGGAGGCAACAATGAAGGTGCAGGGGAGACCTTTCAAGTTTTTCAACTTCCTCACTGAACATGCAGAGTTTGAAGATAGAGTAAGGAACAATTGGAACAAGAACACCACAAACATGAAGGGTATATGGTGCAATCTGAAGAAGATCAAAGAAGGGTTGAAGAATCTGAACAAAAGAGAGTTCTCCAATACAACAAAGAAAATATAGCAAGCAAGGGAAGAGTTAGCAAATATACAAGTACAAATGAGGACACCTAACATTACAGATGATATGTTTGAATTGGAGAAAACCACAAAACAACAACTGGAGAAATGGAGTACTATTGAAGAAAACATCTATAGGCAAAAGTCTAGAGTTCAATGGCTTCAGTTATGATATTCCAATACAACTTACTTCTTTGCAAGCATGAAATGGAGACTACACAGAATCAGATCAAAAGCTTAACAGATGCCAGTGGAAGAGTTATTAATTATTCAGAGGGGATTGAGAAAGAGATACTGGGATTTTATGAAGGGTTACTAGGGATATCGACAAACAACATGCCTAATATCAACCTTAACATAATGAAGAATGGTTCAAAACTTACAAGGTCACAACAACTTCAGTTAGTGTGGAATCTAGATCCTTTCATCGAGCACATAACCATTCACTAAGGAGGAAGTACAAATAACCTTAAAAGGGATTGGTGATTCAAAGGCACCAGGTGAAGATGGATTCAATGCCTATTTCTACAAGAAGACCTGGCATGTAATTGGAGAATACATCACAGAAGCTGTCCTAAAATTTTTTGATGATGGTGAAATGTTTAGACCATTAAACAAGACAACAGTTACCTTGATCCCAAAAGTTAAAAATCCTACCTCTATTAAATAGTTTAGGCTCATATCTTGTTGCACTATTATCTACCAAATCATCTCCAAAATGCTCACAAACAGGCCGCAGGTAGTAATGCAAGACTTAGTTGAGCTGAGTCAGGCAACCTTTATTCCAGGTAGAATTCTGAGTGACAATGTACTTTTGGGCCATGAACTTATAAAGGGCTAGGGGAGGAAAGGTGTATCTCCTAGGTGTATGGTCAAAATGGACATGCAAAAAGCCTATGACAGTGTAGAGTATTATTTTCTTGAACAAGTCCTTACAGAGATGAACATCCCAGGAAATTTTTTTGCTTGGATTATGACATGTGTTACTATTGTGTCCTATACTATTGTGATTAATGGGAAGCCAACAACTCCTTTTGCTGCCAAGAGAGGAATTAGGCAGGGTGATCCATTATCACCATATCTGTTTGTCCTAGCTATGGAGTACCTTACTAGGAGCTTGAAGACACTTAAAGATAAAATCTGACTTTAACTACCACCCTAGGTGTGAGAAGTTGAACATAATCCAACTGAGTTTTGCAGATAATTTATTGCTATTCTATAGGGGTGATGTGGTATATGTGCAACTATTATATGATTGCTTTCAACAATTCTCAAAGGCTTCAGGGCTAATTGCTAATCAGGAGAAAAGAAACACATACTTTGGAGGGGTTACTGATGAAGTGCAGCAAAATATTATCCAATCCTGGGTTTTTCTAAAGGCTCCTTGCCATTTAGATACTTGGGAGTTCCATTGAGTAGCAAAAGACTATTTGTTGCCCGATGTCAACCTCTACTAGACAGGATAGTTACCACAATTAAAAACTGGATAGTGAAGTTCCTCTCCTATGCAGGTAGACTACAACTGATCAAGAGTATCTTATTTGCTATCCAATCACTTTGGTCACAGATATTTCCCCTACCTAAAAAGATATTACAAGCCATTGAGATAATCTGTAAAAGATTGTTGTGGGCTGGTGAAACATGATCTAAAGCCAAAACTTTGGTAGCTTAGAGACAACTATGCTTGCCACATTCCGCAGGGGGTCTAAACATTATTGACATTGTCACATGGAATAAAGTTGTTCTACTCAAACAATTGTGGAACCTGAACATGAAGAAGGATGGATTGTGGATCCAATGGATTCATGCTTACTACATCAAGAGACAAGAATTAGTACAAGTTAAAGCTAAACAAGCCTCTTGGCTGATACAAAAAATACTGGGAGCTGGTAAGTACCTAAATGAGGCTAATATTGCAATTGATGAAGTGTTGAACATGAAACAATACTCCATCAGGCTAATATACAACAAACTAAGAGGTGATCTACCCAAGGTGGAACGGAGAAGAATTATATGCAACAACTGGGGGAGTCCTAAGTGGAAATTTATTCTATACCTGGCTATACTAGAAAGACTTTATACAAGGGACAGGCTTTTGGGACGGGGAGTAGAAGTAAATCCAACATGCTCACTATGTGGTAATGCAGCTGAAAGTCACGAGCACATGTTCTTCCGATGCAAGTATTCAACAAACATATAGGATAAACTATTGCACCGGATGGGACTTCAAAATAAGATATAAGGCTGGCAGGCTGAGAAACAGGGAGCAATCAAGCATTGTTCAGGAAAGAAACAAGAGTGTGCAACATTCAAAATGGTTATTGCATGTGCAGTCTACTATATTTGGCAAGAGCGTAGTTGGAGAACCTTTCGAGGAACACAAAGAAGAAGTGAAGAAGTGACCAAAATGATCATCGAGGAAGTACATTATCGAGGAGTGATGAATTCTAAGCTAGCTAAACATTTACAATACTTGAATTTTTATCCGTAGTTGTAGATGAATAGTTACGTAGATATGAGTACACTAGATTTGGGGCTGCATGTCCAAATTTATTTGATTACAAGAGTTTTGATATATTTGTAAATTTCCCTAGTAATAGAAAGTTAATTAAAAAAAAATAAAAAAAAATCAAAACATAAAGGACGCAATTGCCAAAAAATACACATAAAATTCAACCGTCTCCATCTCCGTTTGCGACAATTCCTAGGGTTTTAACATTTTAACCAAAAGTCAATAATCACCATGAAATTAGCTCCACTAGACAGCATACAAAACGCTCACGACGACTCCATTTGGACGGCGACGTGGATTCCGTCGACGGAGGAATCTCCGGCGCTACTTCTCACCGGAGGTCTCGACGAAACCGTGAGGCTATGGAACCCGAGCAACTTCACTTGTATTCAAACTTTCACCGGTCACTGCCTCGGCGTCGTGTCTGTTACAGCTCATCCTACTCGTAGAATCGCCGCATCGGCTTCAATAGATAGCTTTATAAGAGTATTTGAGGTTGATACTAATGTGACCATTTCTACTCTCGAAGCTCCTCCTTCCGAAGTTTGGCAATTGCAATTTAGTCCCAATGTAAGTAAGGAATTTGAAATTTATAGTGTTCTCGTGCAAACATTTATGCATAAAGTTATAGTCTTTACTAGGTTTTCATCGGTTTGGTTAGAGACTTGTATGGTAGTGCTAAGAGAACCTTTTTTTGTAACCGAGAAATCCTCAAGTTTTCTATTTAGATAGCAACACAT
Source organism: Nicotiana noctiflora (assembly GCA_032618575.1). Lineage (NCBI taxonomy): Eukaryota > Viridiplantae > Streptophyta > Magnoliopsida > Solanales > Solanaceae > Nicotiana > Nicotiana noctiflora. Next base: position 6,839 of record JASVEL010008370.1, on the reverse strand, counting down.
TACAAACTGTGTTCTTACCACTAGAACAAAGCGTTGGGGCTAGTGCTAAGAGAACCTTTAGCTTCAAAAAGCTGAATTTTTTGTTCTAAGAGACAAATTGTTCACCAGTATTTGAATTATATGGTCAGGTCCAGTACCAAGAGGAATTGATAGCGACAGTTTAAATAGTCGACCCAACTAGTTTGAAGTTGAGGCTTAGCTGATTAAATTGATTGATGTTTACTGGTAGTCGATTATCTAGTAGTGTCTCTTTTTCCTTATCTTTTTGATTGGCTGTTGGACAAATATAATTTTTTATTCTGGTGCTAAGTGAATTGTTAATGTTTGTCCTAGGAGTTGATATTAAGGTTAGGGAACTATGCATGTAAATTCATTGCTATAACAAACTCTGATTAGGAGCTCAATGTAAATGTCTGCCTTGGTATATCTAGCTCAACACTTTAAATCGGTTTAACAATATGGGTTCCCTTAGACCTCTCAAAAAATTACTTATGATGGTTCTTTAGAATTTCTTGTTGTTAGAAGGCCATAAGATCCTTCCTGAGTAGAAGGATTTAGATTCCTAAGTATTTCTTGACTGATTATTGGTTAAGTGGAGTAATGACTAACTACTGAAGATCTAGATCTTGAGATGTTGATGGAAACAACACACCTATTTGGTGAAGTGGTGGATATTACTAATAAATAGACTGTGTTTCAACCAGAAGTTTGTGCTGTGCGTAAATATGTTTTGAGAATATCTTGGTGGATTTGAATACTTAGTAGCTGCGTCATGAAGTTTTGGTGCTCCCCTCATACTTATCTTTATGGTTTGTTCATGTAATTGGATATAAGATTTGTTGGAACCACAATGGCAATAGAGAATGTGTGGAAATTATTGATATTGAAATAGCTGTGATCTGCATATATTATGGGATTGGGACAAAAAATGAGGAACTTCGTTTGGTTAACCTATCAAATCAATCAACTACCTTGGAATCCTAAACTATCTTCTGTCAATTGACCTATCAAAAACATAAGAAAAAGAACAAGATATTTTGTTTGATTATGTTTTACATTTCTTCGGTAATTGAGGTTCTTTTCCTTTATTTAAAAGTTAAATGGAGCGTTTAGTTTCCTTGTCATTCCCACATGTATCTTCTTGTTTGACTTTGAAATATATCTCATCATACATTACGACTTGCTTCTGCCAGTATATATGTTACTTGATCCATTGTCTTGTGATATTCAAGCTTTGTGATAAAGCAATGCTTCCTTTCTACAATTTAACTTTCCTGCGCACATCTTTATGGAAAGTTATAGGTCACCCCCTTATGGTTCTCATACTTTCCAGGGTAGCACTCTGGCAGCAGCTGGTGGTGGTAGTTCATCGGTCAAGCTATGGGATACTACTCAGTGGCAACTTATTACCACATTGTCAATTCCTCGTCAAGGAGCCGCCCCACAACCATCTGAGAAAAGCAGCAACAAGAAATTTGTCCTTTCAGTTGCATGGAATCCTGATGGTAGACTTCTTGCTTGTGGTTCAGTTGACGGGACTATCTCTGTTTTCGACGTAGCACGTGCCAAATTCCTTCACTTCTTAGAAGGCCATAGCATGCCTGTTCGGTCTCTCGTGTTTTCACCTTCACTTCATGATTCAAGGGTACTCTTCTCAGCATCAGATGATGGTCATGTACATGTATATGATGCTGAGGGTAAAACCTTGCTAACATCTTTGTCGGGTCATTCAAGTTGGGTTCTGAGTGTTGATGTCTCCCCAGACGGGGCAGCAATTGCAACAGGATCAAGTGACAAGACGGTTAGGCTGTGGGATCTTAAAATGAGAGCGGCTACACAAACTTTGACCAACCATACAGATCAGGTTTGGGCTGTGGCTTTTGGACCAACATCAAGGACTGATGTTCGGTCTTGTATGCTTGCAAGTGTGTCTGATGACAAGAGTTTATTGTTCTATCAGTACTCTTGATTGTGGTGCGCTAATCATCTATTGCATGCTTGTATGTCTGTAGGATGTAATGATGTATCAAGAAAATCTTTGGCTTCTTTTTTTGTGGCATACTATCATCTTTGAAGAAAATATAATGAATTAGAAGCTCAATTTTCCTCTTTTTTATGGCATTTTCATGTCCTAAACTTTATTTTCGTTTCCAGAAATTAATCCAAATATGAAATCAAAGTCGCCCTATCTATCAAAGATTTCAAGCAGATATTTAACCAAAGAAGCATATCAGTTTTGCTTGAAATCTCAACGCATTTAACACAAGTTTGGTTAACTGGACATACACAAGTTTCTAGAACTAGAATGGGAGACGTGCTAATTATTTTATTTATAAGGGAGTTTTTTTTAAAAAGTGAAGTCGTTTGTCTATCTAGCATTTATTAGAATGTCTCATTAAAGCCATTCTCGTCTTCATCGAATAGTGGATATTAAGTTGGATGTTGGTGGCTTTTAATTCTCGTATGTTTTTATTTTCGAATACCTAAAGGATTTTTGACCTCGGAAAGTGAGAAAAACTTCTTTCTATATATCATATTCCAATGCCAGCACCAGCAGTGGTTTGGTTGTCCAATAATGAGTAACTTTACTCCGCATTAATACTCCTGACATTTAACCACATAACAAAAAGAGCTCTACCATCAAAGTTACCGATTCCAGCCTTGTATTTAATTGCAAAAAAAAAAAAGGTAATTAACTTTTCTAAACTAATGAAACAAGTTGTTTGATAGGTTTTACTTCTTTAACCAAATTTATTGCAAGAAGAAGGTGATTAACTGTTCTAAATTCGAGGTTGAGTTGCTCATTGAGCCGCCCACTATTAAACTCATCACGCAACTCATCCCACTAAAATTGGGCTGATTTTAACCCAAATTAATCCATGATTAATATTGCTAAAATATTTTTAAAATAATTCTTTTATTTTATTTTATATGTTATATATACGACCATAATGAATAAAAAAAGTTCTATTTAGTAAGTAAACTATTTATAAGCAAATAACACATATTAATTAAAACTTGGTAAGCGTAGAACGATTTGGGTATGGCCCAAATTTTAGTCCATGTTGACCCAACACATCTCAGCCCGAGTAACTTTTGGGCATTATTCGCCCATTAATTGGTCAAAATAGCATGAACTAGCCAGTTTTCGAACTGATCATTAAAAAATAGTCAGCGTTTGCCAAGTCATTGAAATATAACCACTATTTTGCTGCAATAGAGAGCAGTTCAGTATAATATACTGGAGTTCTAGTGTATTATACTGGAGTATTTTTCGAATTTTGAATAATATTTTCGTTCAGATTTATCTTTATATGAAAAGTGGCTAATTTTTGATGACTTTTATAACTGTGGCTATTTTTGAATGACCACTTGTAAATCTGACTATTTTTTAATTTCTCCCCATTAATTGACTCAGTACATTTTGACCCTCCCAAAATTCATAATGCGCCAATTTATTGACTCAGACAATTTGACTTGCACAAAATCAGTCCAACCCTTTCCATTTTATACCTATAATCTATTGTAAACAACAACAACTACCCAGTATAGTCACACAAAGTGGGGTATGTGGAGGGTAATACGTACACAGGCGTTACCCCTACTTGAAAGGGTTATTTCCAATCGACCCTTGGCTTAGGAGAGAAAGAAAAACAAAAACAAAAATAAAAGAGCATTAGTGACTCCAGCAGAAATAACATGAATAATTATCTAAACATAAAACATAATGGCATGCAATAATAACAACCAGTAACTACCATAAGAGGGCACAATACAATACACAAGTCATCTATGGAGAGCCTACCAAACCCCACCTAGCCCCGGGAATAAAGTACAAAAAGTTCTAGAAGCCCCTATCTTACAACCCTGATACTAGACCTCTAGACTTTCCTATCAAGGGTCATGTCCTTAGAAATCTGCATTCTTGCCATGTCCTGTCTAATCACCTCTCCCCAATACTTCTTAGGCCTCCATATGCCTCGACTCGAGCCATCCACCGCCAGCCACTCACAACTCCTCACAGGGGCATCAGGGCTTCTCCTCCGCACATGTCCGAACGACCTGAGCCCCGCTTCCCGCATCTTCTCATCCACTGGGCCACCCCGACCTTCTTCCGAATAATTTTATTCTTAATATTATCTAACCTGATGTGCCCGCACATCCACCTGAGCATCTTCATCTCCACAACCTTCAATCTCTGAACATGAGAGTTCTTAACCGGCCAGTACTCCGTCCCATACAATATGGCAGGTCTAACCACAACTCTATAAAACTTCCCCTTGAGTTTCTCTGGAACTTTCTTGTCACACAAGACTCCTGATGCAACCTCCATTTCGTCCACTCCGCCCCTATGCGGTAAGTGACATCCTCGTCGATCTCTCTGTCCCCCTGAATCACCGACTCAAGATATTTGAAATTATCCCTCTTGGAGATGACCTGACCTCCAAGATTCACGTCCGTGCCTACTTCGCTCGACTCAACGCTAAACTTGCACTCCAGGTATTCTATCTTGGACCTGCTTAGTTTGAAACCCTTAGACTCAAGAGTTTGTCTCCAGACCTCCAACCTCTTGTTAACACCGACCCTCATCTCGTCTATCAAGATTATGTCATTAGTAAATAGCATACACTACGGCATATCCCCTTGAATAAGGCATATTAGTGCATCCATAACCAAGGCAAATAAGAAAGGGCAAAGCGCATATCCTTGATGAAGCCCCATAACCACCGGAAAATGGTCTGAGTCGCCACCCACTGTCCTAAGCCTAGTCTTAGCTCCATCGTACACGTCCTTGGTCGATCTGATGTAGGCTTCTAGAAGGCTCTTTGCCTCCAGGCACCTCCATAGCACCTCCCCCGGGACCTTGTCATACGCCTTCTCCAAGTCAATAAATACCATGTGCAGGTCCTTCTTCTTATCCCTGAACTGTTCCACCAATCTCATGACAATGTGGATACTTCTGTAGTGGAGCGGCCCGGCATGAAACCGAACTGGTTCACAGATATAGACGTCATCCCCTTCACCCTCGCCTCAACCACCCACTCCTAGACTTTTATGGTGTGATTAAGTAATTTGATACCCTTATAGTTGTTACAACACTGGATATCCCCTTTGTTCTTATACAGGGGCACCACTATACTCTACCCCCACTCCTCCGACATCTTCTTAGTCCTGAAGATCATATTGAACAACCTAGACAGCCACTCCACTCTTGTCCTATCCACGCATTTCAAAAACTCTACCAGTATTTCGTTTGGCCCGGTCGCTCAACCCGTGCTAATCCTACGCAAAGCCCTCACGGCCTCCTCCACCCTAATGCGCCTGCGTACCCATGGTCTCTATGACACTCTGAATGCCCCATCTCCCCTAGTTCTATGTCTCGATCCCCCTCCTCGTTAAGCGGGTTTCGAAAGTACGACTGCCACCTCTGCTTGACTTGAGACTCCCCCATCAGAACTCTACCATCCTCGTCCTTAATGCACCTAACTTGGTCTAGATCCCGAGCCTTCCTCTCCCTTACTTTAGCCAACCGGAATAACTTTCCGTCCCCGCCTTTCTTCCCCGATTCCTCCCCCATAATCTATTGTAAAAACTAAAAAAAAAGGGTACTACTCGTTTAGCAAAACAGAGATCATGTTGTAGTCCCACGTTAGTTAGGTTATAGATTGTTCTCATCTTCGTATAAATTTAGATAATTCTCAATTCATGAACTTGTTACTGGAATTAATTTGAGCTTATGATACTCTTAAGATGGTCGTAGAGCCAGATTCACTCCTTATGTTAAGTAATCAAATATTAAGCCTTAACTCTTTGTTGTTCACGCTACAAATATTCATTTTCGAGCATCAAAACGACGTAATGGGTGTCAAATAGAATAAGAAACGGCATCGAAGTGAGGGTTTTAGCTTTATGCATTCTGATTTTAGAACATCGATTTTAAATGATATAATATCCAGAGTTTTAAATCTAATGTACATATATTTAACAAAATTTTAATGTATGTGCGATTTAAACAAAAATTATTAAATTCGCTCCTCAATATACAATAGAGGTACGTGCCAAAATCATAAATTGAAAGCCATGTGTCTGTAGTTTCTGGTGCAACTTGTATTATTAGTCACATAAATACTGATATGGGTCTTCTGACAGGTGTCAGTCCCACATTGCCTAAGAAATGCAAAGGTGGCAGCAATTTCGAAGATACAAATTTGGAAGGTCTCGGACAATCTCCAACCCTAACACCAAACTAACATTAAAATGGTATAAATTAAATTTATTTCAATCATTATACCACTTTTTACACTAAAAAAAATTCACTTTTCTTTTCTATACTATATTATTATCCTCGATCACATAAGATACAGATAATGAAGCATAAATAAGCTAAAAACGGGGAAAACGAAATGGTAACTCACGTTACGACGGACCGGATCGTCACAATTAGATATCTTACATTTGTATTTTTTATTTTTAAATAATAGTTATATTTCTTTTTATACAATTATAATAATAATAAAATTAACTTAAAATTTTATATAAATATAATATATACAAAAATTAATATATCAAAAAATATGATATAAAATTAAAATTATAAAGATCTCAATATATACACAATATATAATAAATTAAAAGTTCCAAAAAAAAAAAATAATAAATCAAATTTGGTGTTGATGAGTAGTGTCACACCACTGTTCACACACTATACTAGTGCAAAATTTAGTGTTCCATTGGAGCAAAAATCAAATCAAAATTTTCACCAAATTTAAATTTTGTGCAAAAAGTAGTGTGCCCTAAACTTCTAAGATTTTTTGAATTATTATTATTATTATTATTAT